>BQNB010000512.1:0-158065 GCA_026074375.1 Tanacetum coccineum | reverse complement strand
AAGTCGAATCTAAGTTTTTATAAACAAATTTTAAATATTAAATTAAAAAGCGGTAAACTATTCAACCCCCTTTCTAGTTTTCCACAGTAGTTTTGTATTAGTAGTAGTTATTCTCTGCATTGTAAATCAATCAATCAATAGAATAAAAACACTATTCTCAATTCTTATCAATTCTTTGCTTTGCATGCATCTTTGTGGGTTCATAACCAATCTAAATTCAAACCTAGCAACCAAATACTTGTATATATTGATCAATATGGGAAGCATTAGCGGCCGGGTGTTTGGGATTGCTTATCTTAGTATCAGATGTTTGGCGGGGAGTGGTTTTGAAACTACTTATCTGATTACCTTTGAGCCAAATAATGAGCAAATTGCTGTTGGTTTCTTAAATGTTGTACGCACATAAGTAGTTCTAATAAGCAATCCAAAACAGTACCCCCTCATTATCATCATGTTCCGCAAAAGGGACTTTAACATACATCAGTTTCACATGCTAATGCAGGTATCGTGTACATATATTCTTTTAAACTGCAAGAGTAATGGCTGGTTGGGGAGCTCAAGCACCAACAATCGGTATTGACTTGGGAACCACATACTCGTGTGTTGCAGTTTGGAAACATGATCGTATAGAGATCATACCCAATGACCAAGGCAACCGAATAACACCTTCTTGTGTTGCTTTCACTGATAAGGAACGTTTCATTGGTGATGGTGCCAATAATCAAATCGCAAGGAACCCCACTAATACTGTTTTTGGTCAGTTGATAGTTTTTCATGATTTAATCGTTACTGGTATTTTCAGATAACTTATAACATGTTTGATTATGTTTTTGAGTTCCAGATGCAAAGAGGCTTATAGGCAGGAGATTCAGTGATGCCGAAGTGCAGGACGACATGAAGCTGTGGCCTTTTAAGGTCATAGAAGGGCCTAACGACACTCCAAAAATTGCGGTCAGATATAAAGGTCATGAGAAACAGTTTTCCGCCGAAGAAATCTCATCAATGGTTCTTACTAAGATGAGAGAAGTTGCAGAGACTTATATTGGTAAAACTGTAAGACAAGCTGTCATCACAGTCCCGGCTTACTTCAATGATTGTCAGCGTCAAGCAACAAAGGATGCAGCCACAATTGCTGGGCTAAAAGTCGTACGTATGATCAATGAGCCAACAGCAGCTGCAATTGCTTATGGTATAGATAACTGTTCTGGTCTTACTAGAAAGAGGACGGTGCTTGTATTTGATCTTGGTGGTGGCACTTTTGATGTATCTCTTCTCACCATCGAGGAAGGGGGTACTTTTAAGGTTAAGGCTGTTGCTGGTGATACTCATTTGGGAGGTCAGGATTTTGATAACGGTTTGGTCAAGTATTGTGCAGAGGACTTTAAAAAGAAGTGGAAAAAGGATGTGACTGGAAACGAAAGAGCGATGGGAAGGTTGAAAATTGCACGTGAGAAAGCAAAAAGAAGTCTTTCGTATGCTACTCAAGCTTCAATAGAACTATGAATCTTACTCGTGCCAAGTTTGAGGAGCTTAATATGAACTTTTTCACAGAGTGTATCAAGAAAGTGCGCAACTGTTTAGCTGATGCAGAAGTGAAAAAATAAAATGTAGATGACGTGATTCTTGTTGGTGGGTCTACTAGGATACCAAAGGTCCGATGCATGTTGCAGGATTTTTTTTTTAACGGGAAGGAACTATGCCAGAGCATTAATCCTGACGAAGCTGTTGCATATGGAGCAGCAGTTATGGCTGCAAAGGTATCTGGTCAGACAACAAAGATGCTAAAAGAGTTGGTGTTAGTGGATGTTACTCCAATGTCACTTGGTATTGAGTCACGTGGAGGTATAATGGTAGTTGTTATCCCACGGAACACTCCTATTCCTACACAGAATAGCGTTACTTGCTTAACCGTCACTGACAACCAAACTGCTATTATAAACAAGGTGTACCAAGGCGAGCGAACTAGATCTACGGATAACTATCTCCACCTGCTCCCAAAGGAGTCTCAGAAGTTGAGGACGCCTTTAAGATAGATGCTAATGGCATCCTCACAGTGACATCTAAGGTGGTATCCACCGAAAAGACCGAAAAACTAACCGTTACTAATCACAGTGGAAGATTTTCACAGCAAGAGATAGAGAAGATGGTGAAAGATGCTGAGAAGTACAAACTTGAGGACCAAGAATACAAGAGGAAAGTGGATGCATTCAATGACTTGGAGGATTTCTTGTATGTCGTGAAGAAGAAGATTATGATGAATAGATATGACATTTCAGCAGAGGTGTTGAGGAAGAATGAGTATGCAGTAAATGACGCTACGGAGTGGCTATCAAATAACAAAGATGCAACGATTGAAGAGATTGAGGCCAAGAAGTTTCAACTGGAGTTCATTTCCAAGGTTGCTATTTAGCATGCCAATTTTCTTTTACTTAGGACATTGAATTTTTGCATCACAATTCTGTTTACTGCAGCGTATGGTTTTCTTTTGTGTACTCAGATTGACGGTTAACATGACAATTAAACTGGTTGTTCAGCTTTAAAGCAATTGTTTCCTGTAAAGCTGGATTAGAATTTATATCGAGTCTGCTAACAATAACTTTCTCTTGTTTAAGAAATACTTCAAATGAGATGCAGCTCACTGGATTACAGGGCTCGGCTGTGATCTTGACCATTAAAAGCCTGTTTACGTTTAGTCTTGCTGGAAGAAATAAGTCTGGTTACAAAAGGACGTTTATACTAGGCAAGTATGTTGTGTGATTTTGTAAGTTGGAACAATTGCAATCGTTTTGACAGAATCTGTATCAATATACTTAAAACATAGTTTAGCATTCAATTATACAAGCAAATCCTCTCTTTTTTTGTTTGGAAGCTTAGTTTATAACAATAAAAGTTCAAAAGTCTTGCATCTAATTATGTTGCAAAAACGTTTATCGGCTTTCAAGGATTACATGCCAGACATGAGTAACAACTTACACGGTGTCGTGCGACTTGGCAATTTCGATATCAAAGTTCTACACTTACATGCCAGCATAGATTAACACTTGCCTCAAGTCTAGTAAATCATACGTAGTACCTTACAATCTCTATGTTAAAGTTTTCTATTTAAGGGCAGAACAAGCTAGCTATATATATATATATATATATATATATATATATATATATATATATATATATATTTAAGTTACTGTGGTTTAGTGGAAACTGTAAGAGACCAAAACTTTAGAGATGTTGTGAAGAGCTATTTGCAGGATTAATTATGTGTAAATGTGTAATGGCTCTAGAGTGTAATCAAAGGAGTCTATTATATTGGGTTTTGGCATGCTTCACATTCCACTTTCTAGTTGCTTTGTTACGTACACTAGATCCTTCCAGATATTATAAGCTATTTTATATTTTCGTTTCATCATAACAACCACCAACATTTTGTCCCACGATTAAATGAGCTTATTAAAAACCCTTCAAACCATTTTTGCGATCTAAATTAATCGGCTTCCTTGCACTTTTAGCATGATAGAAATTAGGATAACTCTTCATTTTGACAAACAGCAATATAGTACACTAACATCTTATTTAGCACAAAGTTTCATAAATAGAAAGGTATTATCGGCACAACCGAAACTTTAAGGAATCCTTTATAAGACAATATACAATATATGTATTTTTAGTAGTACTTTTTATACCCCAACTTT
Organism: Tanacetum coccineum; assembly: GCA_026074375.1. Classification (NCBI taxonomy): domain Eukaryota; kingdom Viridiplantae; phylum Streptophyta; class Magnoliopsida; order Asterales; family Asteraceae; genus Tanacetum; species Tanacetum coccineum. The sequence continues at coordinate 154,376 of BQNB010000512.1, read as the reverse complement.
AAAAATGTAATTATCACCAAGTGTTGTTTGTGGTCCCTTGTCGTCACATTTTTAATTCATCTTTAGACGACCAAATGACTGCATGAGGGGCATTTCAGAGGCTTTGACCATAGATGTGTGAAACTTTCGTACCAAACTTATGGTTCATATAGAGAATGATTAAGAGAGAAGCTCAATCTTCGGAATTAGCCAAGTTGCTGCTATTCTTTGTTTTTGTGTTTTAGTTAAGATGGTAAATGGTGACGTAAGACTAAAGGGCTTGTGTCCTAATGTTACCTCAAGGTGTGTGTGAAGCTCCTAAACCAAATGGTTGTGAGTTTAAATCATGTTTAACACATTGTGAGGTAGATTTGTGGTTTATATAATGTGAGATAGTTAGCTGTCGTTAAAAAAAATGTTGAAGTAATCTTTATCTTTACCATTTACCAACATCATAAACGTTAAATGTAGATCAAAAATTGTTTAAAAATCTCTCATACATTTTTTTTGTCAAATTAGAAAACGCACTTTGATAATTCTTTTTGAAATTTAAATATTACACACACTGTAAATCGTTAGCGAAACGAATCATACCGTCACGACAAGAATTAAATCATTTTTCTATAAAGGGACACTTCTAAATACTTTCGACGAACTATGTGATTTGTAAAATCAGAGTTGATTTGTTATTTTAAAAATCACATGTGGTCTATAGAAATCACATTTGATTTGAGAAATCGCACGTGATTTTAAAGAAACAAATCACATGTGATTTTTCAGACGCAAATTTCAACGCTAAAAAAATAGTTCGAAAAAACTCGTCGAAAGTATATAGAAATGTCGGTTTTCTTGGTGCTTCGTCTTGGAGCCCATGTAGGATAGTTGTATTTTCGTGCCTTATGAATATAAAGTATCTTTACTTTAAAAAAATATATTCAAGTATCCGTGTATTGAAATATAAAAAAATTTCAATCATGATGGTGTAATTTTTGTCGCTTAATGATTTATCATTTACAAGATATTTTATTTTTTTCTATAATGAAAGTGAGTTTTTCTTTTTTTTATAAAAACACAAGTGGCCGAGTTGGTTTATTGGATCTTTAAAGTTTAAACAATTATGAGGGGTTAATAGACAAAGAAGTTACTATACTTTCCCAAAAAGTTCGCCTAAGTTACTCAATTTTCATTTTGTTCACTTAGGTTACTGAACTTATGAAACATGACATTTGGGGGTTACTCAACTTTCAAAAATATACATAAACATCAGTGAACTTGTAAAAACATGACATTTATGTTACTTAACTTACCTAAAAATATACGTTCAGGTTGCTCGGATTAACATTGAAATTATGGGGGTGTATGTTTATCAAAAGTTCAGTAACCTAAGTGAACAAAATAAAAGTTGAGTAACTTAGACGAACTTTTTGGGAAAGTATAGTAACTTATTTGTCTATTAACCCCAATTATAAGGCATCGATCTCAGCTTCTTACCAACATATAAAAGAAAAGATAATTTTACTTAAAAACTTGGAATGAGAAATATGAAATCTCTTTTTCCTAACTAATATTATCTATATACTAAAAGACGCTCAAGCCCTTTAACGACTTAACGTTTATAAACTCTAATAAGTAAATATATTTGCCAAGTGGGGGGGCTCCCTCGTTTGATGACTCTTTCAGAAGACAGGTCAGAGACGGAGTCGAAAGGAATCAGTGGTTTGAGCTTCTGTCTTTGCTAGGTACGATTTCGTTATCTCCTTCGTCTGATAGGTATTTTTGCGATCTCAATGGCGATGGTGTGTTTCGGGTCAAATATATTCGCTCCGCGTTAGACGAGCTCTTTCTCCCTTCTTCGGATGTGGCCACTAGATGGGTAAAATTTGTCCCAATTAAAGTCAATATCTTCGCTTGGCGTGCCAGCCTTGATCGCCTCCCGACTCGAGGTAATTTGATTTCTAGAGGGGTTACCATGGATTCTCCTTTATGTCCAATTTGTGAATTGACATTGGAAGATTCTAGTCACATATTCTTCTCTTGCGATTTGGGAAAGAGCATCTCTCAGAGAATTTGTCGTTGGTGGAACATTCAATGGGAGGAGGTCTCGTCGTTTGTCGATTGGTATACATGGTTCGGTTCTATACGCCTGCCGTCTAAGCTTAAAGCCATGTTGGAGGGTGTTTTTTATACTGCTTGGTGGCACATCTGGTCTTTTCGGAATATGTTGGTTTTTGATTCTTCCCCTCCTAGACGGTCCGTGATCTTTGACGACTTAGTCGCGGCTTCTTTTAATTGGTGTGTTAATCGATGTTCTAGTTCTTTTTCTTGGGATTTTTGGTTAAAGAACCCTTATTTGCTTTCTTTGTAATGCTTTTCTAGCGTCTTGCTAGTTTCTCAATAAAAGTTGCCGTTAAAAAAAACGATTCCATGTGGATGTCATCTTATATAAATACAAATATCACATATTTTGTTAATCAAATAAGTAATAAAAAAACTCACCTCAACGACAAATGTTCAGTCGAGTCCCGTGGATTAGTCGGTCAAAATGTCAGAAACCATGGTTATCAAAAAAATGCCCAGTCAAATAAAATACATGCGTTGACTACAAATCAGCCCCGCCGCAACACACGAACACGTTCTCACTCTCGTTATCTTTTATTTCACTACATTTTATACACATCTTTGTTACTAAAAAGTTTATATGGACTTATTCTTTCTTTTGAAATGCATTACATTACTCCTTCTTAAACAATTATTATTAGGTTTGGTCTTTTGAATTTATAGGTTAATGATCTACGACAGTACGACTATTATTTCCAATCAACAATACACTATTAACTATCATTTATGCTTCATAATTGTAAAACCTTACAATACACAGGACCCCGGGTGCTAATAAATGTTTTAAACCGTTTGACCTGACCCGGTATTAATAAATTCAGCCCGACCTCATTTCTTTAACCCACCGCTCCATTTCTTTATTGAAGTACACGTGTGGGTGTACGTGTGTGTGTCTTCTTCATCTCTCTTTATCTTTTCCCTGAACCTCACAGTAACACACAAATAAACACACACGCAGCAAACACCTATGTCTTCTCATTCTTTATCAATCGGTAAGTTAATAAATATTTCTTTGCTATACGATTAATTTCAATTTTTTTTACTTGGAATATTGATTTTTGTTTTTGACAGTTGTGTTGAATTGAAATATGGGTATCGAAGTGGTCAATAATGGAAAAGATCTACACATATGCGTTACCATGCTTTCAATGGAGGTATAATAACAATTTATTTCGTCGTTAATCCACTTTGTTGGTTTAATTGATTGATAAAATTTGGGCTTTGCAATTACTTATGAAAAATTAAGGCTTTTGATCGAAATTAAGTATTTTCCATTATAAATTGTAACTAGGAAATTAATCGGGTTTTGTTTGTTGTAATTTGTAATTAAGGATTTTTTTAATTATGAAACATGTTGACTATGATTATGGATTATGTTATTGGTTTAGAGAAATTTATAGCAATGTTTTTACATAATTTTTAGGTTTTGCTCATTTTAAGGTTTTTATCAATTATGTTATGAGGTTGGTTATGTTTGGATTAGCTTAAGCTTATTTATGTTGCATTCATATGCTATTTAATGGCTAAAATAAGCTTATACTGACTTTGTAATCGACTTAAATCGATCAGACTTTGAAAAGTAATCGAATAGGCGTATACCCAAATTCAGTTTTAAGCGTACACCCTCTTTAATTTAAACAAATGATGACCGTACTTTCAGGCAGATATGTCGCAGAAAATAACAAGAGTACATAAGAAAACATAAGGCGCAAAGTAAAAAGTTGAATATTTTGCATTACAAATCCAAACATAAAGCAAAGCAAATGCCCCTGAAATCAGGTTATACATTGCAAGGAATCAAAGACAACTTAGAAAAAAACATTAAAGATTGTTCCAAAGTGACATATATTGTGCTTATTTTTCCGTCATAAGCATGACAACTTATAATTTACATGCTACTTTTTTTGTTTTTTCTTTAATGTCTCTATTATGTGTTTTTGTAACATGCCAGATTTAAGAAATACGGGTATTAAGACCTCAAGTGGAAATGAGTCTGGATCTGCTTACGATGATTCAATTCATTACATCGTTGTATTTCCAGAAATCAAGGACGGTGGAAGTGTTTATAGCATACTTCATACTACTAACATGTTTACGACTAAGTGATGTGCGTTTACTTGGAGTGAAGTCATAGTTAAAGATGTCTGCTTTTTTTACTGATGAAATTCTCTCTCCCAAGTAAGTGTCTTATAACCTTTTTTCCAAATTAAAGTAGTTCATGGTAAATATGCTTTCACATTGTCTTGCATAACTAACTACTAATTATAAGTTTTTTAGCAAAATGGATTGCAGTCCCAATTAGGTAAGGGCTAGCAACCTACCCTCATACTTATATCCTTCATAGTAATAAAGCTTATTGTTGTCAATAATAGTAATGTATTTCTGATTTATGTTAAGTTAGAAAATGTATAGTAACTTAACGTAGTGAAAATGTATATGGACTGTATCAAGTTTCATATAGTGGCTTTCTTATGGGAAGTAGAAAATGTGTGTTAAGTTAGAAACTTGATGTTTGTTACCTGTTAAAAAGGACTAAAAAGACACTATGACACATTATATTTAAGTTTCGTTGTTTTACTTTTGGAAAATTAGGTTTGGTACCCATGATTCGTATATTGATGACATCAAATAACGTCTATTTTATAGCATCATTTATCCCATGTAATTAACCCATTTTGTATGATTATTGCAAAGAATTGTTACTTAATCGTTTGTATTTGAGAATTGTAGTAATTATGGAGTACTTGGTGAATATTAGCAAAAGGCGCGCATTCTGGAGCTTAAACGAAGATATTTTGAAGATTACTATTCTGACAACCAATACGCCGTATCCATCAAGGAAGATACGGCGTATCTGTGCCTGCACTCACCAAAGACCACGAAGACCACATGATCAATACGCCGTATCCAGAGAAGACCAATACGCCGTATTGGAAATATAGAAGGTGAATATTCTGGAAGATATCAAACGTGGTCCCTACTCCAAGAAACCCCAATACGCCGTATCCAACACATTGGATACGCCGCATCAACACCGACCCTATAAATACAAAACTCAAAAATGAGTTTAAGTGTGCTAAATCATATTCTCGCCACCTAAACCACAATAGTCGATTTTCAGAAGAGAAAAAGAGCAGAAGAGGTCTCGCAACGCATTCCAATCCATAGGAGACAACGTGTAATTTCTTATACTTTTGTAATCGTTCAGTTTTTGGTATCATTCGTTAACTCGGTTAGTTTACCTTGGCTAAGCCATTACTCTTGTATTAATTATGATGTTTGAAGGCTAATACCTTCGGGTATTAGCCATTATTATAAAGATCTGAATGTTTGGTTTTGTTTATATCTCGATTGCTTAATTTATCATCGTATGCTTGTTTATGTTTATCAATTTATACTTGTTTATGTGCTTTAATATGCGACCTATCATTTAACTGGATCTAGTGATACGGACCAAGTAATCTAGATGCCGAGATAGCTCTCCATATAGTAATTTATACATCTAGAGTAATAGGATCACAAATATTGTCCTGCTAAATTCGTGCTAGGATATGCTTCTGGCTAACTATGACATCGGATATTGCCTTTGGTTTAGTGAACAAGTTGACTAGCAGGTGAACCTAGATAATTCAACAAATACCGTTCTGATGCCATTGGATAGTTGGACAAATGGACTATTAGTGTATAAATCACCGTTAAGCAGTAAGTGGGTAAAGTCTCTATGAGATATAGTTTAACAAGATCACCATTGCTTTAATCCCTAAGATGAATTATAATCAGTAAATAAGGATGCTTTATGCGGATGCTTTAATTGTGACAGAATTAATGTGTCTAGGTCTTAGGATGAAGTCCCGCCTAAGTTTAAGAATGATATGCCACTAAGTAATCATTGCACTGAATAAACAAACCAACTTCTAATCTGATTAATGATGGCTAATATAGTTTTCTATTATAAGGCTTGACCGCTCTTTTATCTTCTGTTAATTTGCTTGCGTGGGTTAAAGTGTCTTGAATTGATTGTAGTCACCACCAAACCCGTGCCAGTCTCTCAGGCTGAAAACCCCCTTTTACCTGTTAGAATTAGGATTAGAACTAACATATGATTAGCATAGGTTTGACTTAGATTAGAATTAACTTAGATTAGTAAACCAGAATACTAATAAATTGGGAGATTTAACCTCGCTTCAAGTGTTCGACACCCTACTTACCACGAATCTACCACCGACCGGGTACACTGTCCGTTAAAGTGTTATTTTTGGTTAAGTCGGCAAAATATAAATTTAAAACTTGAATCATAAAAATATACATTGTAGATCCCACTTGAACAGATCTTTAACTCCTTAGTTAGATATAAGGTTTAGTATCCTTGGATAAATCCAAAGGTACTAAGTGTGAAGCTTTGTATATATGATATAAACTATGCGAAATCTAGTTTATACCACTAAGAAGAATACCAATGAAACAGTAATAATGATGTAGTAGGAAGAATAATATAACCAACAAGCTTCAATATTATTAATGATAATAATACGAGTACTCTATCTTAGTACTAGGGTTTACAACCTTGAAGCTATGAATCTAAGAGATGTGTATGAGAAGTATTGTGATTGTCTATCTTTCTTTATGACTTATGATATCCTTTTATAGACACAAGGAGTCATAGTCAAACTACAATTACTAACTTACCATACTAAAAGATATACAAGATCTTTTCTATCAATCAATAATATTTTCCTAAAATAACTCATACTTATCTCTGCACACAGCTGTAGTCTCTTCAACAGCTTTGACTTGAATCACTCTTATCTTTGCAGCAGCTTTAACTCTTCAGCAGCATTAATCTTCCATCAGCAGCACTAACTTATACACTAGCAGTACTAAGTTCTTCAACAGCCTTAAGTTAGTACTAACAGTACTAACTTACTCTAGCAGTACTAACTGACTAGTTTAGTACTGACAGTAGTAATCTTGAGCAGTACTAACTATTTTCTTCTAACCGTACTAACTGTTGGCTTGGCGGTACTAACTCTTAGCTTAGCAGTACTAACTCTGAAGTGTTTAATTCCCAACAATCCTCCCCTAAACTTGTGATTTACCTCCAAATCATCAAGTTTCTTGAATTAAACCTTCATTTTCTTTGCTAAGAGGATTCTTCCAAACACTTCATCTTCTTGGTCTTTCTGCTTTTGCTGCACTCTTCTCTGGATTCTTCTTATTCTTTGCTGGACTCTTGCCTCCCATAAACCTGTGCATCCATCTGAACAAAAGTGATATTTATTAATATGAGCATTTTTCATATCCTCCCATGTTTGGAAGGATCCTCCAAATCATCTTCTTATGGGAACCCAAGCCATCACAGACTTGAATCTTCCTTGTGCATCAATGTAATCTAATTTTTTCAAAGTAACTGATGCACTGATGTTTTTGGATACATGATCTACCACTCTGTTCTTTGGCATCCAGACCCAACATGCTGATGCTTTAGCAGCATTAAACCTATTCCTCTTGACAGCATTATATGCAGCCTTTGGCTTAGCAGCATTAACTAGTCTCATCCTAGTTTTCATTAAGACTGCTTTTGGAACAAAGTTTCTTTTTGGACGAGGGTAAGATATTCTATGAGAATTATGATGATTTACCCTTCTAGCATTGTTCCATATAGGCTTTTGTACCTTCCTTTTACAATCTTTTATCAGATGGTTAAAGCTTCCATAAGCAAAACAAGCTTTATTGTTCATCACAAACTCATTTCCTAGCTGTTGGGATTTAAGATTATTCCAATTCCTTTAATTCCCTCTAGGTTTTTATGATCTATACATCTATGCATATTTAACTGTATTCCTAACTGTTTTATCATCTTGTTTAGCTTTAACAAATTCTTTCTTTTTAACAGTAGGAATAACAGTTTTCTTTTCAGATTTAGGCTTAGACCTATCTTATTCCTCATCATCTGACACCCAATCCTCAATAATTAGGGCATCTGGTGTTTTCTTAATCTCTTTAGGGTATGTTTCACTTACACACTTATCAACCTTGACACCATAGCCTTCAAATTCAGGCTCTTTAAACTTCTCAATGCCAGAGTGAGACAAATCAATGATAGGAGGTGCAAATAAACCTGTAGGTGGAGGTGGAACAACATTGTATCCCAAACCCTTTTTATTGTTATCTACTAGTTGACTTTCTATCACTTTATCTAAACTCTTAGTGGCATTATCATAGTTGTTAATTTTAAGCAGATTATCCTCTTTTTCTTTCTTAAGTTTCTCTATATAAGACTTAAGAGCAATAATCTCTGCTTCATTGAATGAGGCATCACTTTTTAATACAACTATTTGATCAGTAAAGATGACCTCATTGTTCTTGTAGAAGACAAGTATCTCTTCTACAGACGCTAACCCTTTTTTATAATTTGCTAGATTAAACTCAGATTTATTATACTCTACTCTTAAGTCCTCAAGTTGAGTTTTAAGGGTTTCATACATTTTTATACAGGTTTTAGAACAAGTAGATACCTTAGAATCTGATCTTGAAGAACTTGAAGATGTATAAGCCATAAGTGCAAAATTGGTAGGTCCTTCTTTAGCCTGGTCACTCAGATCTTGTGTGTAGAATGGTTCTTCTTATTCAAAGCTTCTCAACCTTGCTCTGATACCACTTGTAGTTCCCACTTAAACATATCTTTAACTCCTTAGTTAGATATAAGGTTTAGTATCCTTGGATAAATCCAAAGGTACTAAGTGTGAAGCTTTGTGTATATGATATAAACTATGCGGAATCTAGTTTATACCATTAAGAAGAATACCAATGAAATAGTAATAATGATGTAGTATGAAGAACAATATAACCAACAAGCTTCAATATTATTAATGATAATAATACGAGTACTCTATCTTAGTACTAGGGTTTACAACCTTGAAGCTATGAATCTAAGAGATGTGTATGAGAAGTATTGTGATTGTCTATCTTTCTCTATGACTTATGATCTCCTTTTATAGACACAAGGAGTCATAGTCAAACTACAATTACTAACTTACCATACTAAAAGATATACAAGATCTTTTCTATCAATCAATAATCTTTTCCTAAAATAACTTATACTTATCTCTTCACACAGCTGTAGTCTCTTCAACAGCTTTGACTTGAATCACTCTTATCTTTGCAACAGCTTTAACTCTTCAGCAGCATTAATCTTCCATTACCAGCACTAACTTATACACTAGCAGTACTAAGTTCTTCAACAGCCTTAAGTTAGTACTAACAGTACTAACTTACTCTAGCAGTACTAACTGCCTAGTTTAGTACTGACAGTTGTAATCTTGAGCAGTACTAACTATTTTCTTCTAATAGTACTAACTGTTGGCTTGGCAGTACTAACTCTTAGCTTAGCAGTACTAACTCTGAAGTGTTTAATTCCTAACATACACCATACAACGACACATCAAGTTTTTGCCGCCGTTGCCAGGGAGTGAAAATTAATTTTGATTTTTATTTTTTATATTTTGGTTATTAGATTAGATCTAACCCTTAGGAGTAGTGTAAATTAGATTAGTGTAATTTAGTTTAATTGTTTGCTTGTATATTTAATTGTTTGATTTAATTGTTTTCCTAGTATATTTTTCTGGTCGACAACCCGATACGGCGTATCCACGACCATTGAATACGGCGTATCCAACCTTCTGTCCAATACAACGTATTTGTTCTGATCAGCAATACGACGTATTCAATTATTTGTGTACGGCGTATTGGAAAAAGGTTAATATATTTTTTTGCGAGTTTATTTTCCTTGAATTGTTTTACTTTGAATCATGTCTTACTTTTCAGGAGCAGCGTCCGAATTTCGTCTATATCATTTTACCTATCCTGAAAGAAAGTTAACGATGGAGGAAATGTTATACAAGTTCATTGACGAAGGAAAACATGAACACAAAGAGATGAGGGCATTCATTTGTGACTTCCAAACAACAAACGAGCTTTTATTTAAAGAAAGAAACATATCATTTTTTGAGCTCAGATTTGGGGTACAAGAATTGTTAAAAGTAATCAGTAATGCTCCAATGATAGATTGTGAAGTTAAAGGAGTAACTACTAGAGGAGGAAAACCTCAACTAAAGATGCTCAAAATGATGACACCAACGTTCATACCGAAGAACCTCTAGCAGCAAATCACGACGAGCTAGTTGAATCAAATGAAGTCTTCACCAATGATCAACCTCAGAAAACCAATGAACCTGATGCCCAGCCTTCAGATAAGATCCAAACGCCACCTATACCCTTTCCTCAAAGATCGAGGAGGGAAAAAGAAGAGGCTCAGTAGAAAAAAGTTCTTAGAAAACCTGAAGCAGCTCCACATAAATCAACCTTTCATCGAAGCCCTAGACAAATGCCAAAGTAAGCTAAATTTCTTAAAGGTTTGCTGACAAATAAGGCCAGACTCGAAGAAGCTTGTACGATAATTATGAATAAAAGGTGCTCAACAGTATTGTTAAACAAGCTTCCATCAAAAGAAAAAGACCCAGGGAGTTTTACTATTAATTTCATATTTGTGGAAACTAGAAGGGGGGGGGGGGGGGTTGAATAGTTTACAGGTTAATTGACCTGTTTAAAATTCTTTGCTTATAAAATGGTTTGATTCAAGTTATATGTCAATCAATCAACAATATGAATCACAACAAAAACTATCTAATGTAATGAACTAAATGAACAATAATAATATAAAGGGATAAGGAAAGAAACGATCAAACCAAGACACCAAGATTTATAGTGGTTCGGCAATGAAGCACCTCTTCGTTCCTACTCCACTCCCCGAGTACTCCACTCGAGATTTCACTATGTCAACAAGCTCCCTTTAGCGGAGAAAAACCGTTTACCACGTCGCTTATTTCTTTTCTGAAACTAAGCTTAGGATGTCGGAGTCCTAAATCTTAGCAAGGAACTTACTAAGACTTCACTAAGTCTTTACACACTCACAAGATATATATATATATATACCCTTGGATTGACACACAATCCAAATTACACCAATATACAATTTACACACATGAATCTACACATAATCCAATTTACACAACAACACTAAATATATGTAATGAAGATTTGTGATCTTGAGGAGGAAGAGAGAGATCACTTGATAACAATTCGTATATAGAAGAATACGATTGTTCTTCTCTTCACTTGATTAGAAGAAGAAGAAGAAGGGAGGAAAAAAGAATTAATCACTTGAAACAAGATCAAGATATGTTAGTGATCAAGATATGTGTTTTAGAAAGAAAGGAAGAAGAGATAAAAATGGATCTGAGAAAATTCATGGCAAGAAGTTTTGTTTTTCAAATGGGGTGGCCCAATATTTATAGGGGACAAAAAAATGATCGTTGCTGGTGGCGGTCCCGGCGGTCCCTTATATATAAGGGGGCCGCCAAGCCTAAAAGGGGGCCGCCACTAGACTCCGCTCCCTTTTTTGTCCTTTTATGGTGAATGTTGTATCTGTTATAGAACCTTTTATTTTGGGGGGAAAATTTGAATTTCAAATTTTATGTTTTAATAAAACATTTCTTTTAATGAATAAATATTTTGTTTTTATATTTTTATAAAAACACATTTGTAGAAATGTAAGGTTTAAGGAAAATATTTTCTTGATCACTAATCATGTTTAATGATTTGTTTATCCATACCTTAAGTGATTAATCTTAGAAATAGAATTTTATGATTAGTAATTTATAAACGTTTAATTTTATCGTAAACGTTTTCACATTTTGTTATTATTAAAACATTGAGAGGTCGAAAAATATAAATAACGTTTTTAGACATTATTTGTATTAACAATCTCCCCCTTTTTGATGATGAAAAAAAATAAACTCATTTAGTATAAAAATAGAAGTTTATAAATTATTAATGTGTTTAATTCTATTTCTCCCTTTTTTGTCGAATCCAAAAAGGTTGATCGTCGAGTCGTAAAGGAGAGAAAGAAATCGACGATAAAAGACTCCCCCTTGATGTAAGCTCCCCCTTGTTCGGGGCACCAAGGGATCGATCTTACGATAATTTGTTTGCTACAAAACGAGGTTAGAAATACAAGTGCAAGACACATATTCTTCAAGATAACACATTGTATTTAAACTAACAAAAGAAGATTTTCATTCCACCAACAAGAAAATCATACATTAGCACAACCAACTAATACATTCATGCAAAATAAAACTAGAACTAATACAAGATAAAGAGACATAATACTACATACGTGTTAAATGATTCATGATTCATAGAGAATGACTTTTTAAACAAAATGTCTTTGGTTTTTCCATTATTAAACCATTTAAAAAGGGTCTATGGTGGAGGTGGAAAATGGGTTATGAAGGCGGTAGTTAGAAGATACTCAAGATGAGCAAACATAATGTTCATTTCATCTTAAAGGTTCAAGTAGAGGTTACGGTTGTGGAAACAACAAATACCAGTTGATCCATGATAGTCATGATAGTTGTAGTAGAGTGGATGCCCCATGATAGGAGGTTGAGGTAGCGGTAGTGATGGTGAAGGTGGACTTGAGAGATTTTTAAAAGGTGTGATTGGTGATAATGATAGAGTGATATCCAAAGAAGGAAGGCTTTGAAGTGGTTGAGGGTTTAAAGGTCTAGGAGGGACATCTAAGATGTTCTTAAGCAAAGGGTTCAAAGTTTGAGGAGAGGTTGGTTCATGAGAGGATGAAGGTAAAATTTGAAGTTTTGATTAAAAAGAAGAAGATGTATTATCTTGGCTTGAGGAGGTTTGATTTGTAGATGGAGTTTTTGATGGTGCATTTGGAGGAGTTAGAGCTGAAGAAGTGGTGATAGGAGAAGGTGTAGTGGTGACTTCTTCATCACTAGAGATGTTGACAAATAGTTGTCTTGGAGGGATTATGGTTAATTTGATTTTCTTGGAAGGATTTGAAGAAGAAGCATTTGTGGAATTCATGGTAGATTTTGGTTGAGGAAGATGAAGATAATAAGAAGAATAAGAAGAGTTCATGATTTAAGGTGGAAGAGGTATATTCAAGAGGTAAGGCATGGGGTTTGAAGCTTTAGATTCCAAAAATTGTTTATCAAAAAGCAGAAATCAGCTAGGCCTAGATGGGATAGTGGTCAACTACATAGAAAATCAGGTGGTCACAGTAGAAGAATCTGTGACCCATGATGGCGGTCCCTTAAATATCTGGCGGTCCCAAATATATTGGGGGGCCGCCCAATATTTAAGGGGGCCATTTTCTGGGGACAAATTTTTTTCCAGTTTTTCCTGAAAACCTATAAAACTTTCTCTTATTTTTGCAGTCAATTCCATTTCATCATGAATCATCTAAAACATAATAATCAAGCATATAGGACTAAGCATCCTAAGTTTAATCAAGAATGCACATATATATGGGTAAGTTGACAAGTTCATAAGCATGCATAATATTTTAATTATAATTAAAATGTATTAAGGTACATGCAAGCATTAGTTTAGGATGATAAAATTGAAAGATTATCCATGGCAAGCTAAGTTACCCATACTACGTACTAAATTACTAATAAGTAGCATAAGTTCATATACCTAATCATAATAGGTTTGTAAATAATATAGATAATAATGTCATAAAGCAATTTCCCTTATTGCTCACTTCCTCATGTTTCTCCGCAACTTTCTAAGACTTTTGCTATTGACCTTACTCCACTACGATGCTCATCTCTTAATTGTACTTGATGGTTGATGATTTCGGTTTGGCGGGTGTAAAATGGTTCAAGGTGAGGGTCAATGTTAGGTAGATTTTGAAAGACTTGAGGAACTTGATTGGTTAGGGAATTGACATAACGAATGGGGGAAGGAGTGCTTACACACGAGGTCCCTTCGTCATTCCCATCTTCATCATCATCGTTGAGATGAGATGAGGATGGCTGATCGAAGGCGGAAGATAAAGAAGTGGATTGACGACCTCTTCTCGTGCCACGATCCCTTCTTGGTTTTCACTCTAGTTGGGCGGCAAGAGGAGTCATGACACGATCGTACAAGACATAGGACTCGTTCTTCAACTCGGGATATTCACTAATGATGAAATCAAACAAACGGGTTAATAGCATACCATAAGGTAGAATCAACCTAGCTTGCTTGGTAACCCACCTCATTCTTTTTGCCATTAAGTAGGCAAGATTGATTTTTTCAGAGTTTGCAACGCAATAAAGCATATAACAAAGACATGCAGGGACGTGATCCCAATTACCCCCCAAACAGAAAACATTTTCCCGAATTATTTCTTCCAAAGGTTTCAAAGTTGACACAATTTCACTAGTGAGAATTTGATAATTTTGAACCTCAATTTCTTCTTGATGATGAATGCAAGTGACTTGACCTTCTCTATCTTCTCGAACATACGAGATGATATCATCGGGAGAAGGAAGGTTGGTTTGATATGGGCCTTCCAAAGGGGCACCATATACTAACTCATCAAGTGACCATCGGTCACTAAAGACATACGCACCCTCACAAAGGGATTCTAAGGATTTGAGCAAAGTCTTCAAGACAAAGAGAGAAGTATTGGTTTTTAATGACAAATTCAACAAACATTTAACCTTCGTCGAAATAACTCAAATGATACTGACTGTAAAACTCAAGATTAAAATGAGGACAAACTTGTTCATTGATTTCAAGAAGACACTCAAACTCGACAAAATGAAACAAAGACCGAACATATCTAAGATCCGTAAAGTTATCAAAAACCACCCGACCCTCGTGAATGTAACGTTCTTCAAGGTTTCTTAGTTTTTCTTTTATTGGAGAACGAAATTCATGTGAAATTTGAGGAATGTAGTGTCTTGTGTTTTTGTAATCTTCAGAAGATTTGCGAGGCATTGTCACCTAGAATAAGATAACCAAGATCACATTTTAATTGTATTTTACTTGTAGTAATGTCTTGAGTTCTTGCCTAGTGTGTGCCTATATGCAACAAATGTGGAGTAACGATTAACTCGACCTAAGTATAACATCCTAAGAGTTAATCCAAACGCTCCTTAGTTTGATTTTGCTCAACCAAACAAGTCGAAAAATACATATGAATTATGTATCTCGAAATTTGTTCATGAGGTCATTATGCATGTATTTGAAAACGTTTTTAGGTTGTATTGACAATGCATAACAACAATTTTATGATGTTCCTAACGTGAGTGATTTGAAAATAAAATTGGGGTTTTGGTTCGAAATCAATTTTTCAACAAGTTCACTAATGTATGCAAATCCTATATCTACGGGAAGCATATTAGTTATACATTGTATCCTAGTACTCTTAATTGCACAAAATTGAAAGAAAAATCAAAAATCCCCAATTTTGATTTTTGGTGTTCATCATGAACCCTAGACTCAAATTGAAAGAAAATAGATGAAATGACTTACAATTGATGATCTTTGTGATATTAGGAATGATTATTAGTGTTGATTTGATCTTCAATTGAAGTTTTAATGGTTGATTTTGAGTTTTGGTGGGTTTTGGTTCGAGTTCGTCAATGGCAGCAGGTAAGGGGGTGTTTGTTTTTCAGTTTTGAAAATTTTTGGTTAAGTGTCCAAAATATGGTCTGCTGATGGCGGTCCCATATCTCCTGGTGGTCCCAAATATATTGGGGGCCGCCTATATGGGGGCCGCCCTTAGTCAAGGGTTTTGGACTCATTTTTGACAAAAAAATTACGAAGAGGAGTGACGTTTTAATTTGCATTTCACGAATTAAAGGTGCTTAAAGTACTTCGAATGAATTATTTAAGTTGTCATGACACAGAATAGAACACGGACTAGAATCGAAACTAGAAGCAGGAGAAGTGGACACATTAGGTTTATGGAATGTGTTCCATCATTCCTAAACTAAGACGTAGATAGTTTTAAACCGAATCACGTAAAGGGTATAGTAAGAATGTTTGACACTATTGTCGACATCGGGCACTTTTTTCGATTGAGATATGTCCTTTTGGACATTTACGACTAAGAAAGTGGTGCTAATTTCGCTGAGTTATTGGAACGAGAATGTTGTACCAGGTTTGTGCTAAGGTCAATCGCGCCTTTGTTGTCGTACATGATAGGAACGTCGTCAAGTTGTACGTCGTAGTCTATGAGAGCTATAACATTTCTCAATTTCAGGTCATTTTACGACTCCTATTATTCGTCACTATTTATTTTAGTCCGATACGCATTTACTTTTAATATTTACTTTTAAGCTAAATCGCGTAGACTAGAAATAATCATTTAATGTAAACGGTCATCAAATAAATTAAGGTTTACATCAACTAAGTAATATATAATTATTAAAAAGATAATTATAAACTTTGCGTGTTTTATTTTTATTGGTCACGTAAAAGGTTTACGTTTCGCAATAAAATACATTTGGACACACCCCGGAAATACCTAGACTTACCTAGACTCAAACCAATACCCACTTTTACCACCTTAACACAAAAATAAATCAATTTTGTGTATATAACCCATAAGGGGGCCGGTTATACACTTAAACCAACTAGTAAATCTTCCTAAATCTTATATAAGTACATGTACAACTATGGTTTAATTAAAACTAGTACTTAATGTTCCTAGATAGCTAAATACCCATTGGTTAATAACCATTTGTTCCTTGTTTTTCCTTGAGTGCCACGGCTAAGCAAGCTACACACACAAATCATAAGATTTCTAGTATCTAAGCATATCTTGTACAAATATTTAGTAATTAAAGCATGTACTTAGGTGGTTTGGCTAAATACAATGTGTGACTAACTAAAAGCTACAAAACCACCTTGTTAAGGGCACGATTTGGTTTGTTTGGGACTAGGGGGAATGTAACTAGTATCTTGTCTATAAATACACACTCACACTTGACATTTTACACTCTTACAACTCACACTCACTCAAACAATAAACATATATACTCCCTTTCTCTTTTTCGGGCCATGACACGCAAACAAACACCCTCTCAATCCATTCGAACCCAAAATAAACCCTAAGGTATTCATACAAGTCATAATAAGGTTTACGAGCTAAGGTTTGGGTATTAGAATAAGCTTTGAAGCTTTGGTTGGGTCATTTCGATCGTGTGTGCATTTGGGTTGCTTGCCTAGCTTGAAAACAAGCCTTAGGACTCATTGTAAGTCACATTTAAACTTGTACATTTCATACTTCATTTATTTTCTTTGACACCTAGTCATATAAGTCATGTCGTCATGTAATTTACGAGTTTACATGGGCACGAACACGCATGGTTCAACCTATGCGTGTCATACGTACGTATATTACATGAACTCGACCTTGTGTGGTGTTGGAATGTTAAGAAAACATGTAACATGGCTTATTAACGAGCAAAGCTTAGAAAAACCGTTCATTATAAGAAAACCACACGTAAACGTTTATAGTAAACGATGTACTATGGCTTGGGAGCGTATGTGGGACGTTAAGAAACACTTGCATGTAAGATACGACGTGTATATAAGCTAAATACATGACATTTTTGCCACTAGGGCCTTTTCGAATAATCACGTAAGTTACTAGAGAAGCAATGAGCCACAACGGGCTTGTAAAATACTCAAGAGTGCACGGCCCGGGCCCAATCGGCCCAACAAACCAACCGTGGAGCCACGGCTTAATAATAAGCTCATTCGAGCTTATTGATAGACTTAGAAATCTAGTGAACTCATATTATGATATACATGCTCAAGCTAAACTCCTATTGGGCCTTTAGCCACGTCCAAAGCCAAACGGGCCCAATAAGCCCACTCGGGGAGCCACAACTTAATTATAAGCTCTATAAGCTTATTGAGAGTCATACAAACATAGTTGAAACATATATGGACCCTAATACTAATTAGAGAACCTAGCCGAACCCATAATGGGCTTGTTAGCCCATTTGCGAGTCCAACGCAAGCCAATAAGCTCACAATAAGCTTAAATAGCTTATTGGTGAACTTATAACAGTTGGATGGGGCCAATGGACTTAGGAATAACTAATGGACCCTAATGGATCAAACCAAAACCTTTAAAATCCATTCAGGCCCTTAATGGGCCCAACAACCCATTAACGAGAGCTTATTAGCTTATTTGGATAAGCCGGACCAAAAACAGATTTAATAAGCTTAAAAAGGGTAGAAAATAAGCTAGGAATGCTAAGTGGACCTTTGTATTCAATTCGGGTCGAGATATTGGGCTCACGAGCCCAATAAGCTCGAAAAAGGCTAAAATAAGCTCTCTCGAGCTTATTTCCAACTTAAAGACTTGAATAAGCTTAATGAAGGCATTTGTGCTTTTTAAAACTTAAATGGACCCTTAGAACACTTAATGGACTTTAATGGGCCCAATAAGGCCCATTAAGCCAAAATAAGCTCGTTGAGCTTATTTATAAGCTAAGGAAGCTTATATGACTTATTTGGACTTAATGAAACCTAATGTCACTTGTTAGGACTTAATTGGAGTTAAAATGCGATTTTTACTAATTGAGGGACTAAAAGTGTCAATTTACAAACTAAGGGGTCAAAACTGTCATTTACTAAATTTAACAAGTCCAGGGACTGTTTCTGTCAATTCTGGAAACTTAGGGGCTGTTTCAAACCTATAAGGACCTAAAGTGTAACTTTGTAAAGTTAAAGGACTAAAAGTGTAATTATTGAAACTTGAGGGTTTAAAATGTAAATATGGCATAATTCCTACCTTAGGGGCTGTTTTGTAAATTATAAGAAACCTAAGGGTATTTTGTGAACGAAGGTGAAATATTTAAACACTTAACGAATCGGGCGAATTATAATATATTCGGATATTATTCGGTTTTGAATAACGGCTTAATAAATAAGAACATTTATTAACAAGATATATACGTTTCCCAAGAGCCATCATGAATTTCAAATACAATAATCATGTGCACCACCACACAAGTGATAACAGTATATATAAACTTATAATTGAATTTAGTTTATACACTGGGTCTTATCCCTAAATAAGTAGACTAAGAACTTACCGTATTCACTTAGGTATTTGACGGTGGTGAATCATTGTCAATACTTGGATATATAAAATCATACATGGGACTACATTTGATTTGTTAGTTTTCATAGCCCTATGTTTTACAATTTCTTAAATGATTTACATCTTTGGGGTGAGAACATGCTTGTTTTATAAATTGGATGCAAGTGTATATTTTATACAATGATTACGTGTTTGCCTAAGTAGCGATAACTCACTGAGCCCTTTATCATGAACTGTCAATTACTGGACTGTGAGCGCGAATGTTATAGATAGATCTATTTGGGATTGACAATCCCCGTTCGGGTGTTTAGCTATCACCGGGAACGAACGTATACCATGTCGGATTTGGGATGTTTCGGGTTAGAACATCATTCACGGGCATTTATTGGCAATTTATTGCATTCATACATGTCGAGCTTCAGTGTCATGAGCTTAGGAAAAAGTAATTACTTTTATGATGTTTGTGTTTGTTATACACATGGAAATGTTGCAGTCCTATTATTGATTTACATAAACCTATGAATTCACCAACTTTATGTTGATATTTTAAGCATGTTTTCTCAGGTCAATAAGGCACGGGGTGTTCAAATACATTAGGGGTCACTCTTTGGAAAGAGTCTGTACTAAAGATTTGGGCGTATTACATTTTGGGAACATTTGTTATAAATCGAAATCTTTACTTATATTGTCGAACAAATTTGAAGCCATAAGCTTATGTAATGAACAAGTATTTTGTTAATCCAGTGTATCTTTTTAAAACGACACGTTAGTGGTCGTTCTCATATCTTGTGCTATTGATCTATGAAGTAACGCCCTCGGATATTCAACATTCCGCTACTACCCAGATTTGGGGGTGTTACATTGTTTACGTAAACTTTTACGTAGTATGACATTATATTTGTCATTATCAAAACATGAAGATCATTAAATATAAATATCGTTTTTGCGTGAATATTTGTATTAACAATCTCCCCTTTTTTGATGATGACAAAATATAAACTCATGCTTATTTAAAAGTTACTAAATAAGTATTTAGTAGATGAGTTTACATATCTTCTCCCCCTTTTTGTCGAAGCAAAAAGTGTTGTACAAGGAGGGGAGTCTTGCAAGTCTTGTTTTGAAGAATGCTAAGTGACTTGATTACAAATGCAAAGTAAAAAAATAAAGACTAATTGCAAGTGCTCCCCCTTGGTGGATGCTCCCCCTCGCTTGGGGCACCAAGGAATTGAGCTATGGATGCGTTGCTACAAAACAAAGTTAGTAGACAAGCAAATATATATACATATGACAATTACAAATGCACAAATATACATAATGAACATCTATCATCAACACAACAAAAGAAAATAATGCTTAATCCATTATAAGGGATTTAAATATAAAACTTGGCATGATAAACCAAAGAAAAAAAATAAAGAAAATAATTAAAAGTCCTAAATCTTGGGATATATCATTTTCCCATATAATCTGAGGGGTGAGGTAAGATTTGCACGCGGTTAATGTGGAAAGTAAGGTGGGTGTGGTGAAGGACCGAGGTGGTGTCGAATGTATGAGAACATGTAGTTGACACAATTTCGGAGCATTAGGATTTCATGCCTTGTGGTGCTACAACATTGACAAAACATGTTGTAGAGTTGAGGCATGTCATTTGGATGAACAAAATCCAAAATGTTAGAAGTATTGGTAAAATCTTGATTTCCAAGACTTGGTGGTGGATGGTGAATGTTTTCTAGTGGAGGTGCATTGTTTTGGAGGAGAGGTGTGTTTTTGTTAATGTTAACAAACAAAGGTTGGGTTGATGGTAATGGTTCAAATCCAAGTGGTGGATTTGGAAAACCGAGAGGTGGTCGTGAGACACGTGGTGGTGTAGATGGATTAGATGGGCCCGGTGGCCAATTATTCATGGATTGAGCATAAGGATCATTTGGTGACATTTATGGTGGAGGAAGTTCTTGAGGTTCAAGTTTTATCAGAATGACAAAATGAAGTTTTGGTGGAGGTGCAACGTGAGTTGGTGTCAGAGACTCACTTGATGATGATGAGGAGGTGTAGTGTGTGCTCTTGCTAGAGATGGATTTTGATGGAGCTTGTGGTGGTGAAAGGGATTTCTTTCTAAGAGGTGGTGAAGGTGTTATCTCATTTGGTTGTTCCTCACTTAAGGATGTGAGATTGACATAGTTTGGGTATTTGACATTTATTCTTGTGGTTTTTCTTTTGAAGTTTGGTGAGTTTGTTTTGGATAAACTAGTCATGGTTGTGAACTAGCAAGGTTGTAAGTAAGAAGTGTAAGTAAAATGTGAGGAAAATGGTGTTTAAGGATGATGATTATAAAGGAAAAGTGGTGATATGAATTGTATAATGGTTCTTGTATTATATGGAGAACATGTTATATCCTAAGGTTTAAGATCCCATATAGTATCATATAGCTTGGTTATAAGATAAAGTAGAAAATTTTAAAATTCAAGATAATTCAAATTTTGACGCCTGGCCTGGTGAGCTACGGATCTACCAAATAACGGATGGATCTACCATATGGTGGATCCGTGGGTCGTAAATTTTCATAAAAACAACCAGAACATGCATTTATGCCCCCCCAAAAAAGATCATCATGCAAGCATCATTGTCTCCCATCAAATGTCGTAAAACATACAATATCAATATCCATAACCTATAATAACATCTAAGTTTGAACATACATCAACATTTTCAATTCATCAAGATCATGATAGGATGCAAATTTTCACATACCACAAAATCATATAGGAACAAAGCAAGCATAATCAGTTTTGCTTCTCCAAGTATTTGGTGAGGGTGCCAACATATCGGTTCAAGCATTTAAACATTCCTCTCTTCTCTTGTTGTGCTTTGGTTAGATCCTCACTGTCGGATAGCTCATCATAGAACTCAAGAAAAGATGGTCCTTCATTGTCATCAGATGATGAGGATGAAGAGGAAATAACTAGGGAAGAGATTACATTCTTTCCCTTTTCTTTGCTAGGATTACTTGAAATGTCTAGAGGATCCATGACACATCTCTTGGCTGTTGAAAAACCAAACACGTTAAATATCACATGTGACAACTACACATGTAAGATGACTAAATATAAGACATCCATTAAATCAAGCAATATGTAATCGAAACCAAACAACCTATAAATCTTGAACAAAAGATTAAAACATCTTGCTTACGCTTATCTTAGAATTCCACACATCTTGATTAGGATTATGCGAACTGGAATTAAAGTATGTTAGTTGAGTCATGTTAGGCCCTCTATGAAAAGATAATACAAATTTTATCTTTGCTACACTTCATTAGGCAAATATAAGAATTCTATTTTGTCTAACATGAGAATGACTACTGAAGAATCTATTGCACTAGAAATTCAATTTGACCTAACGGTTGAATTGCTTCCAAGAGTGAAGTTGGGTTCAGTGTATAACATGTAAAAATGGTCGTGTTTAGCTTGAATTGAGCACCACTAGTGATAGTCTCATATTCATTCTCTAATTTGATTAAATGGCTCTTCCTAAATATGCCTAATGATAGTCTACATCGATGGACTTTGTATCTCATTAGGAGTACACACTAAGCATGTAGAAATTAGGCTTCTCCTTAGTCAATCTAGACACAATGCACCTCACATAAGTGCTTTAATGTTTCAAGATGATTACTTGTTCACATGTAATGCAATTATATGTCCTTATAATCTTGATGCTCAACGTTTAATTGCTTAGATATTAAATTCATTTCCACTATAAAGGCATTTGTCTTTTTCTAGCAATTTAGATAAAATATTTCTTAGTTTATCTAAATGACACATGCCCCTAAATGCTAAATGCTAATATGTTTTACATGACGATTACATTTAAAATTATCATGTTTTGTATGCATCATTTTAATTGTACACCTACACTATATTAGCTTGATATATGACAATTAACGTTTAAATGCCATAGAGTCTTACACATTAGTCTCGTTGATTATTGTGTCAAAGCATGCTTAGATAAACCTATATGCCTATATCTATATGTCTTATACATCTAGGTATATATTTTCTCACACTAGAATGTGGAAACTAGAAGGGGGGTTGAATAGTTTTTACCATTTTAAAATTAAAACTTAGATTGTCGACTTATGTGAATTCAAGAGATATACACAAGTGTATATGATAGCGATGCAATAAATAAATAAACTAACAACAAAATATAAGCAAGTAAAGTTAAGAAAGATCAAACCGATGACACAATGATTTATAGTGGTTCAGCTACGAAGCACCTCTTCGCCCTACTCCACTCCCCAAGTACCCAACTTAAGAGTTATCTTCACTATGTCAACAAGCTCCCTTTAGGCGGAGAAAACCGTACACGTCGCTTACACTTTTTCCAGTATTAAGCTAAATATCGAGTTCTACTTCGAGATAGAACCAATCTAACACACTATGTATTTTGAGGCCTAAATACTAACCTATCATACACATATGATACACACAACACACAACATAAGATATATAAGATGAATGATTATCACAAACGTGATGACACAACTAAACTATTAACACTTGAAGCTTGACGTCTTCGTAAGTGTTTTTCACTAAAGAGTGGAATGAGTTGATCACTTGTAATATATTATGTAACAAGTACAATGATTAAGGAATATAAGAGATAAAAGATGTATGTGAAAAATATTTATCAAGAGTTGTTTAAAATGAAAGCTTAAGGTTGCTATTTATAGGCAAGCCTTTGAAATTCAAATTTCTCCCAGACAGCTGGCCCGTACGACTCACGGATCCACCATATGCTGGATCCATCCCGTGTATTTGGTGGATCTGTGGGTGGAGCTGGGACATGATTTGTCATTTTGTGATTAACCCTAAATCTATACAAAATATTATTTTGTACTCAATAAAACTATTTTATTAGATTCTTCTAGAACAAAATATATCTTATCACCAATAAGAAAAGATTTTCTAGATTTGGGAAGATTTGGAAAGATTGTTTCCACTTATGGTTAATCTTATTTTGTCTTACATGATTAATATAACTAGCTTATAATTAATCATGTGTTAACTTAAATCATTTGATTAGAAAAGGTTTATGCAAATGATAATATTTTTCTTTGATCATTAACTATGTTTAATAATGCCATATTCATACCTTAAGTGATTTGTCGTCGTCAAGTAAACTTTCGACTAAATAACTTGTTTACGTAAACTTTTACGTAGTATGACATTATATTTGTTATTATCAAAACAAGAAGATCATTAAATATAAATATCGTTTTTGCGCGAATATTTGTATTAACATGTCCTAAAGTCTATTGAATGAGATCAAACCTTTACAGTAATCATCTTCCAAATGAATTAGATCCTTAAAAGGTTTTCCCATCACTACTTTAGATAATACACTCGCTATGTATGTTCCTATATCCTTAAAAATGGTGAAATCCATCATGAGTAAAACTTCCAGCATACATATGGACATTCCTAACGATTCCTACAAAATTATCATCCCTACTTGAAAGCTGGTTAACCATTATAGTGTTAAGGGCCTTGCGTGTAATTATTTTCATTGACAAGTTAGGATCAAAGTAAGCAACAAACTGCCTAAAACCTATTATGCAAGGAAATGCCGAATCACGCTCGTCAAACTATTTATTTGCTTATTACAGTATTTCGTGTTCGAGTATATGTCATTAATTACTTCACCATCGTCTGAGTCATCGTCTGAATCAAGGAAAGGAGATACAAGTGGTGTATCTACAGATTTAGCGTCGGACACTATTTTATCTATTCCAAGGAAATCAGGTGGGTTCAAAAAATTATTCAGCAGTTGCTCAGGTAATGATGGTGGTGATGATGGATTTGCGTTCTTCACAGTGAAGAATGAAATAGTCAAATGAAAATTACAAATCAAACACACAAAGAAAAGATAGACTACAAGAAAGCTAACCTAAAAAGAAATTAAAAATCTCACTTGTTAGGAGCCTCGTGAGTAGACCTAAGCTAAACAGAATATGAAACCAAGACTATTCCCCGGCAGCAGTGACAAAAACTTAGTGCGGATAATTGTAAACGCAAAGGTTTTACAATCCTCCTAAGGAGAGTACCTAATCGTTGCAATGTAGTATAGGCAAGACTCGAGGGATTGACCGTTCTTAAGGGGAATAGTAAGGTAGGTTCGAATCGTATGTCACTAAGATCTAAGGGTTGAGAGAAGAGTATTTTTGGGTTTTTATATTTTTATGAAAGCAAGTAAATCTTGGGTTTTGAAGGAGTGGTTTTTAAACTGAACTACAACTAATCTAATCCTAATCTAATTATGCAAAAAGTAAATTGGTAGGAACTCTTATAGGTAAACAAATGTGCTCACTTAATCATGCACTACTCCCTAATCGCTTCTCTAAACATTGCATTCACCCTTGTATGTGTAATGTCTAAGTAAATGTCCCTTTATCCTATTGCGAATTGGTCAGTTTCGCGTCTACATGATCACCTAAGTTGGAAGCTCTGAATACGTTGTTCCCACCTAATAGTAACCACGCGCAATAAATACTTAATTTGCTATCCTCCCAAATGTAAGGGTTTCACTTAATTCTAATCGCGTTTCACTTGACGTTAATGCTAATGTAATATCTTATAGCTAGTTTTCTAATGCTTAACGCGCACACCACTACAAGAATCCAACAACTAGAGGGTTCACAAACTAAGTTTCATGCAATCATAAGCAAATACATATTAAATTTAGCCTACCATGTTAACAACAAGAAAAGAAAAACAATTAATCATCAAACACATAGACATATTTGAATGATTAAAGATTGGATTATTTATCTTTAAACCCACATGAGAGTTTGTAAGTATAAAGGGCATAAAAATCCTTAGAAATCGTCTATAGTAGCCACACAATAGACCTGCAAAGTTCCACACACGAATTATGGAAACATAGGGTTTGTATTTATAGGATTGGGCTCTGACGGCGTCGCTAGGGTATTGTGACGTCATTAGCCCATCAAACCCCTTTAGGGTTTCTTCTGATGAAATCAAATAGTTAATAATTTTCTATATCAAATTCCTGTGTTTATTGTTTTTTTATACGAATATGGCACTTAATTCATCTATATGCAGATTCAGGTAATGAAGGCATTAGAACGGAAAGATGCGAGAAATGGCCAAAAATAGTACCGATACTAATTTATTTAGTAGAGGTGCGAAATTCAATAGGAAGGCTACAATATTTCTCCAGGAAGCAACTTGAGGCTCAAATGATGAATAATACCACTACTATATTATTTAGTAGGGGTACTATATTTTTAAAGAAGTGAAACGCAAAATAAGAAGGAAAAATATTAAGATTTAGAAGAAACTACGGCGTAGTTAGACCCTTATAACTAAGCCGTAGTTAATCATTGTTGGAAAAGGGATTACACTGACGTCACAACTACGGCGTAGTTGGCCCGTATGGACTAGTCGTAGTTATTATTTGCTAATAAAGGAAACATGCGTTGGAAAAACTACGGCGTAGTTTGAATTTATAACTACGCCGTAGTTGGTGACTACTCCAAGGACTTAATGTGTGCATTATTATTGAAGTTTCAAGGATTGGAATCAAAGTAGACAAGAACGATGAGGGACTAGAAGTGTTAAAGTCCCAAACTTGTTATTTAGTATATATACTAAATGAATGGAACCATTCCATTCATTCTTTTTTGGTTTTTTGTTCTGCCGATGCTAAAGACAAGGAAAAAGGGAGAGCAACCAGCTAGGTTGCTTGGTTTTGGTATAGGGCAAACCCTTCAGGGTTTGCTATAGTATTTGACTAGAAGATCGAGAGCATTAATCTAGCATGATTTGTAATCATACTTCAACTTTTTTATGGTCAATTCAATTTAATTATTATGATTTATCGGATCTATCGATTTAATTTGTTGATGTTATGTTATTTATTATGCTCTATTATATATATTCTTCGGCATTTAATTTATTTATTATCCATTCGGTTATTATTGATCTTATTGTTTAATTGCACTTTTATTGGATAATTTATGTAGTGTGCTTATAAATCCTTGAATTTTCCTACTTGGTTTTGATATGAGGTTGAGTGTGTACTAGGTACTAAGTGACCGTCTGAATCCTAGCATGCACAATTAATTTCGGGATAACCAATCCTGGTAGTTGTTTGACCTATGACCATTAGGCGATCCTTAGTAATGAATACTTGGTTAGGAGCGCGAGCAATGTTAATAGGTAGCAACTTGTTAATGTGAGGTAATTGCAAAATTGACCCCCTTACACCCTTTTTAGGTGTAAGTTTTTACTATGACTTGTCTGGTTGTAGTAATAGGCACGAACAGAATTAGCGTCAATGGAAAACACTGGAAGCATATCTCATAAGTTAGTTGGAAAATCTTAATGACTGCGAACTGAGAATAGGTTAATTATCCTTGTGAGTCTATTCTACTCAGGAATCATAGGTCAGACAAGGATGTAATTTTGAGCCTGATGAAATTAGACCTCCTTTAAGATTGTAATAAGACATTACACTTGAGATTACAATAATCGAACTTAGATATTTAATTAATTAAAATGCATTCATTTTTGTTGTCTGCCTCTATACTAATTCCCTTGATTGGTAAGACAATTTAATTCCTGTTATTTATTTCTTGCAATTTAATCATCAAAATAGCTTTTAAAACGTGATAACCTTTAAACTCATATAATAGACCGCCCATTAGCTCTTGGGAACGACCTCGAATTTACCTATACTACACTACACACGATCGGGTTCTCTGCCCTTTAGTGCGTTGTAGACCATAGGTAGTCGAGTTTTATAAATTTAAAACTTGAGAATTAATTTAAACAATTATCACGCATCAAGTTTTTGGCGCCGCTGCTGGGGAGCTAAATAGGTTTTAAAATTGAATTTTGTATATGTCGGAACCAATAATCACTTTCACTTCACCATTGTTGAAACAAGAAAAATAAGATGGGAAAGATGGAAGAATTATAGAGAGAGAAGTTAGAGAGAGAAAGTAGAGAGAAAATGAGATGGTTGATTTACTTGCACAAAATACAAATAAGACCAACACCCTCTCCACACTTGGAGAGGGGTATTTATACTTACACCATGAGGCTTTCATGCTTATGGGCTTACCATGGGCCGGGCTCGGGATTACTTGGGCTTTAGCCCATAACGCGTACAATATTAGATTAAATGAGCCTGATTCCCATTCTAGCCTATTACAACATTTAATATAAATGTCTGAGACCTAATATTCCTAATGAACGAACTTCTGTTTCGACTCAATATTTTTGAGGCTTACAATCTCCCCCGAAGTGAGTTCATTGTGACACTCCTTCATGAGATCAATGAGATTGCTTTTGTCGTTAAGCTCTTGTCTTTGTCTTGGTCTTTATCTTGTTGTAGGCTTGTTCCTTCATGCTTTGTGATCTTTGATCTTGAGCCTTTGTCATTGTCTTTCAACTTTGTCTTTATGTCCGAGATCTTTAAATCTTTTTCCTTCAGTCTTGATCGTCTTTGCCACCTTGCAATCTTGTTTCATGACCAACATGCTCATACTTTGCATATTCTTGAAAGCTCTCTAATAATCTCCCTTGATAGACTTGATATCTTAAAGGAAGATCTTGTTTATCAGAGTTTTCGGAAGTCTTTGTCTTTAATACTTGAGCATTCTTGATTCTTGAATCTTGATGCTTATAGTATGTCTTTGTAGTTTGAGCATGAGCATGTGGTAATGAATCCGACTTTAACTGGAATGAGGCATCTCCATCTTTATATGAATCCTGAAATAAAATAGTTAGCAATAAAGCGTGTGGACGAATATGGCTTTGTCATTCGTCCGGATTTGGTTAGATTAACCTCCGATTCTATAGGACCATTTTACAGTATAAATACTGTACCTGTGATCAGGTAGATTCAAAGAATCTCTTTGACAGGGTTTCCAGCTCAAAGCGTAGGATCTTCTAACACAGATGTATTAGATTTACCATGCTTGCTAGTTCTCATTACCGGAACGTCTCAAAGCAGACAACACGGTAAGAGTGAATCATGTGGAAATCGTAAGGGGGGGGGGGTAAATACATTTTCCTTTTAAAATCTTAAAAATGTTTTGTATCAAATCATCGATCAAGCGTGATATAATATGAAGAGTGTTTATATAAATTCTATACCAACAATACATATTCACATCAATGTTTACATCAATCCATGACACAAACACAATCAAAACTATATAAGCAACACAACACACAATTGCAAATATAAATATAGAGCGATAAATGCAAGTATAAATGTAAAGAGATAAGTAAAAGGAAATGCAAACCGGACACGATGATTTATAGTGGTTCGGTCATGAAACACCTCTTCGCCCTACTCCACTCCCCGATCACCAAGCTCGGGAGTTATCTTCACTAGTCAACAAGCTCCTTTTAGGCGGAGAAAACCATACACAACGTTGCTTATATCAATTTCCGACACTAAGATAGATGTCGAGTTCTAATCTTAGCTAGAACCAATCTATCACGACTTTACAACTTCTTCACTACTTACACGACTTCACAACACAACTTCCCAACTACACAACTTCTTCACTTCACAACTTCACAACTTCACTTCACAACTTCCCTACACTTCACAACTTCACTACACTTCACATCACCCCTACACTTCACAACTTTACCTCACCAAGACACCACCAAGATCATCATGATCTAACATACATTCTTATGATCACCATGATCTAACTATTACACAAGTTAATACATAGACTCAATCTATACATTGTGAATGTAAGACATGTCACGAATGCACTAACTAAACTACATAACTTCGCATCTTGATGATAGCGAGAATTCTTCTCTTGCACTTGAATGGATGGATGATTGGATCACATTTAAACAAACTTATAACAAGTTAAGTGATCAAAGAAAAATGTTTGAAAGAAGAGTTTAGATCTGAGAAAAACTATGTGCAAAGAGGTGAGAAAATCTATGGAAATAGTCCACTATTTATAGGGAAAAATATTAATTTTTTATTTGGGCGGTCCCTTTAATTATACAAGGGCGGTCCCCTTAATTATGGCCGATCCCCTTAATTAAATAAGGGGGCTGCCCATTTTTCAGACGCTAAATAGCTCTTTTTTAGTCTTTTTGTGTTAGAGGATTTTTCTGGAAACTTTCTAAGCCGTTTTTTTTTGGGGGTAAAAAAGTATAAAAAAAAAAAAATTTGAATTCAAAATGTTTATTTTGAATAAAACATTTCTTATAAATACAAAAATGTTTTGTATATGTTTTTTAAAAATGTTTGTCCTATTTTATAAAAAAATGTAAGGTTTGAAAAAATAAAAAAAATTCTTTGATCATTTAACAAATTAAAGTTTGTTTGTTCATACCTTTAGTGATTTACGTCGGGTGCGAACTTAAATTTGTTGTTGAAGAAAACATGAGACGTCAAAAGATGTTGACGTATGAATTGATGATTTGTGATTACGAGTAACTTAAGCACTTTACGTTATGTGTTATAAGTTACATGTTTGTCATCACCAAAACATGAAGAGAATGTATAGATTAAATATCCTAATGTAATATTTCTACCAACATTCTCCCCCTTTTTGATGATGACAAAATATGTAAACTATAACTCATAGTAAAA
Source organism: Tanacetum coccineum (assembly GCA_026074375.1). Classification (NCBI taxonomy): domain Eukaryota; kingdom Viridiplantae; phylum Streptophyta; class Magnoliopsida; order Asterales; family Asteraceae; genus Tanacetum; species Tanacetum coccineum. The sequence continues at coordinate 123,628 of BQNB010000512.1, read as the reverse complement.
TGTATAAGTTACTTGTTTACAGTTCTTCTCCCCCTTTTGTCGAAACAAAAAGGTGGACTCCTAGACGAGACATTAACTGCACTTTAACTCTTCAATCAAAGAGGCGAGCTTGCATCATCCTAAGTGAAGTCTTGATTCTATCAATCCCTTTTAAACAATGACATCCCTTGAACATTGACTCAAGCGGATCCATGGATCAAATTAGTTGCAAACTCTTAACCTACATCAATGGTTAGTTTCGCGCAATAAAAAATATATATAGGGATGAAAAACACATATTAAAAAATGTGTAGATGTCTTAAACGGTTGCAAATGTAATGGCTTGGACATTTGAAAATGCTCTCCCTTGGTGTATGCTCCCCCTTGATTGGGGCACCAAGAAATCGAGTAACAAAAAAGTGCTACAAAACAAAGTTAGTAGAAAAATGTACATATATATATATATATATATATATATATATATATATATATATATATATATATAATGATGATGATAGATATATATGCAAGACACTTAGTGGGGAACAAATCATGTATGTTTTAGGTATATGCACTCTAAAGTGTGGCACTAAAGACAACAACCTAAAAAATGATGAATGCTTAAGACATGGAAATGTTTAGGAACCAATGATAAGATTCGACCAACACATGCTTAAGGGCTAAGACTTGATCAACACGTTCCTTATGGTATCATCATCTAACCAAGATAATGATGTGGATTTAAATAAACTAATGGTTGTATTGAGAGATTCCTAAATACTCAAGGTTTCTTTGTTAAGCATTATGTATGCTTTTCATTTTTGGGGTGTTTAAGGATAAAAATTATCATAAGACTTTAGGTCGAACTAAATGTTGATGATAAGGATGATTTGTTGAGGAAACATAAATAAAGAAGGATGGGCGTGAATGAAAAGGGAAGATGTTGACTATAGGTTTGTTGGGTGTTTGGTAGGTTTGGAGAGTAAGGTGATGAGAGAATGTTGTTTTGTTGTTGGGAGAGATGCATGGCTAAGAGGTTTGATAGGTTTTGTAGTTGATTAATGTCATCAACTAGACTTTCTCTACTTTGAGATGGAGGTGATGTGTGTTGAGTTTGGTTGTCACTTTGAGGTGGAGATTGAGTGTGAGTAACATGTGAATTGATGGGTGAGATGGGAAATAGAGGATGTGAGGCAACTTATGTTGATGTGGGAGTGTCCTTAATGTAAAGATTTGGTATTCTGATTTGGGTTTATTATTTCCATAATATGGATCATGATGAGAAGTGAGTGTTTTGGCATTGGTGTAGATGAATTTTACGATGATCTATTGAAGTGTTTACAAGGGTTTAGTTTCTTCCTCCAAAATGGGTTTATTACATCTTTTTTGGCTACTCTATGAAGGTTTGATGTGGGTTTGGGGGGGGGGTGTTAGAGGATGTCATTGGTGAGAATGATTGTGATGATGATGATTGTGATGAGGAGATGTCATTGGTGAGAATGTTAGTAGATGGTTGTTAATATTGATGAACAAAGGTGAAAATGTGAAAATGGTGGAACATTGTGATGACTCAACAACACTTGAAGGTTGAATATCTTCTTTGTGTTCTTCACTTGCTAAAAAACAGAAATGAACAAATGAAAGACACGATATTGTGATAACTCAATCAACACTTTAAAGATTGAATATCTTCTTTGTGTTCTTCACTTGTTAAAAAGTGGAAATGATTGGATGAGACGCATTTCATTACGAAATTCACTTGACTTTTGACAACATAGGCACACATGCTTATGAGTGTCGGGATATGAAGATGAGACACATTTCATTACAAAATTTCACTTGTGGGGAATGGTTACATGGTGAATCTTCTTGTGAAGATGACAAGGTGGATGACTCGAGGTTGATAGTAGTAAGGATGTCTTGGTTTTTCATTTCACTTTGGTGATTTGTGGTTGTACTAGAATTAATGATCACTAACATAAGTGAATAATAGTTATGAGGTTTGAGTGTATGGTAGAAGTGTATCTTGTGGTTTCTAGTGAATAAGAATTGTAGGTTCCATGATCATTCATATAAAACTTTAACAATGATATGTAGAATCAAGAGATTAAATTAAACAAGGATTGATTGAAAAATTAAAAGAGAACAATTTGGTGGCTAGAAACCCTAAAAGTTATATTGACTAGCTTACCTAGGAAAGAGAAAAACATAGAGTATTTATACTCTAAAGAGGATCAGCCTAGGAGGCCTTTGAGGGCTTTATTTGGGCTTTTTGTATCTTGGCCCGTTTACATCATTAAAACATTACAATTAATTAACTAACTATTAAGCTATGAAACGCCAATTTTCTTCAAGACCGAGCTTCACTTGTTAGACTGTGAAATTTTGTTTCTAACAATCTCCCCCTAAGTGAGGTCTTCGTAGCGTACATATTTGAATTCATAGTATATTAGCTCGCTGTCTTTGCGGTTCATCACTTGATATTCAGATGCTTCACCAGTAATCCAATCTTTAACCGTCATCTTATCTCTGATTTTCTTGAAGTATATGTGATCTTTTCTTTGTTTTGCCATATGCTGAACTTTAGTCAGACATGCTCATACTTGCTGTAATCATGAAAGCTTTTATGATCTTTCTTCTTCAATTCTTCAGATCTTTAATATTTTGAAGAAGACTTTGATTTCAGAGGTGCGGAAGCTTCATTTACTTAGCTTTCTTGATGTCTTCAAACCTTTGAGTATGAACAATATAGTTTTTAGCAAACTATTAGCTATCACCACGATTTGATATTCCTTTACATACGAGACGCTTACTGCGCTCGATATGCATTCGACCTCAGCAAGTCGCATTCTCGTTACCAATCGCGCAGATAGCAGTGCAAATGGAAAACCTTATAGTTTTTAGCCAACTACAGCTATCAATGGATTGATATGTCTTTACCATGAGCCGTTTCTATGGACTAGTCAATGCTTGTTGAAAAACAAGGTGCAATGATAACCTTATAGTTTTAAAGTCAAAAAAACTATCAGCTAGGAACGGATTTGATATCTCTTCTGAACCAGTACCGTTTTGCTCTAGAGGTATCAAACTCTTAGTTTTAAGAAACATGGTGAGTCGATATACCACCCAGTATGAAAACTGCACCTGTGAAATCAGATAGATTTAATAAAGAAACCTTCTTGACAGGGTTTCACCAGGCTCACCTATCACTAGTCAAGTCAGGGCGTCACAATGACCGAACGAAGTTATCGAATGAGGTTGCTCCTTTGCAAGTATCTAGAGTCTACACGCCTCTATAAAATAGTATTAGTGGTTAGTTTGACTTCTCTCAGTCGGGCTAACTCCACATCATAATTAGTTTCTTAGAGTCTATATGCACTATGTCTGTGACTTCTCTATCATATACTTTCTCTGCACTGGAAAGCCATAGTAGATCTTACACACTATAGCTTACTATCAACTAATCACACAATAGTAATGGTAAAGAGTGAGTCCATAACTACGCACGCTATACGCCGTCGACTCAAACTCTGAGTATAATTCCTGTTCAGTAGGAGAAGCACTGAGCACTCTCTAATTAGTCTTCTCTAGTCTATCGTACAACACTAAATGCATACCACACAGTAAGATTATCGTTTCACTGCATAAAAAAACACACAATGTACTGCGACACAATAGACACACAAGAGCTGAATGCCCTGTTTGCCTAGTACTGACCAATTATTTAGGACACAATGAAAGTTTAAATCAGAATGCTCTGAAAATGTTTTGAAAGATATCTCAAAAGATATGAAGTGCCTCATGGCTCTCATCAAACTCATACAAGTATTTGTAAGACGAGTCATTCTCACTAGTGGATACTGTCTGAAGACAAGTATATGAGTATTCTACGAATACCCTAGTGGTACAACATATCATTCCTTCGCATTCCTTAAGATCACTTTCCCAATCATGAAACAAAAGATTCTTTGTGAATTATCAAGATACTTGTGTATAACACAAAAGTTTTGGTACCTTGACATTTTTGAATATATTAACACTTTTACTCCCCCTACACATGTGCATCGATAATCGAAAGATGTTTTGCACATGCAAGGATAGGATTTAGCATTTTGAATCAATCAAATCATTAGTTATCAGTTCATATTTTAAGTCACATTTTCTCCCCCGATCAAAAGTATTCAAACTTTTGTATGGTTTTGATCTATAATGGACTTAAAACGATTCAAGCTCCCCCTCAATCATAGAGGTGAGCGAATTAAGCATAAAATATCAAGTGAATATTGAAACAAGACCTGAAATATACAGAGACGTAGGCCGTGGCTCATTTCAATCTTTCAGCAATAGAATCAGCAATAGTGCGTCTAACTAACCTGCAAAACTGTTAGTAAAACTGATTCTCCCCCTCAAACAATGACCCGTGTATGTTAGAAAGAGTTTTGGTCAATGTCTGAATGGTAACTCCGAACATGTTTGATAAAACAAGTTGTTTATGAGAAAATTTGTTCGGTGTTAGAGACGACTTCTCGTCTGTTAAAGAAATAATGCACTAAAATGTACATCAGATCTTAGGTTGAGACCAGGTTACAGTCTGTAATAACTGCATGCCATCTAGACTAAAAATTTAAGAGATTTTTTTTAATTAAATATATACTAATATACAAAGTATACAATGCGAGAACCTTGTTACTCGGTGACTGACTCTTGTAGTTCCTTCAGAGTTTCTGGAGACATTTGTTTTACGCCTAGCAGTGGGAGTATTGTTTCGAAGCGTTCCCTTGGTAAGGCCTTCGTGAAAATGTCTGCTAGTTGATATTTGGTTTCTACAAAGTATAATTCAACAACTCTTCTTTCAACTTGCTCTTTGATGAAGTGGTGACGGATATCAATGTGCTTAGATCTGGAATGTTGAACACTGTTACAACATAACGCAATAGCACTTTAATTGTCACAATACAAAGGAATCTTGTTGAGCACAAAGCCATAGTCCGATAGTTGTGAACGCATCCAGAGGACTTGTGCGCAACATCCGGACAGAGCTATGTATTCTGCCTCAGTAGTGGAGATAGCAGTACTCTTTTGCTTCTTCAAACACCAGCTTACAAGCCTATCGCCGAGAAATTGAGCTGATCCAGACGTACGTCTCCTGGTGTCTTGACAACCTGCATAATCAGTATCTGCAAAGGCTTTTAGCGCAAAACCGGAGTCCTTCGGATACCACAGACCCATGTGAATGGTTCCTTTGAGGTATCGAAAGATCCGTTTAATAGAATGAAGGTGCTTGTCGGTAGGCTTTGCTTGATACCGAGCACACATATAGACAACAAATACAATATCAGGTGATTTGTGGTTTTTCATTTCACTTTGGTGATTTGTGGTTGTACTAGAATTAATGATCACTAACATAAGTGAATAATAGTTATGAGGTTTGAGTGTATGGTAGAAGTGTATCTTGTGGTTTCTAGTGAATAAGAATTGTAGGTTCCATGATCATATTCGCCCCCCATCCACCCATATAAAAAACAAAAATTTTAATAAAAAATTAAAATAATAAAAAAAAATTTTTAATTTTAAATTTTTAATTTTAAAATTTTATATAAAAATTATAAAAAAAAATATATAAAAAAAAAAAAAAAAAAAAAAAAAATTTAAAAAAAATAAATATTAAAAATAAAAAATATAAAAAAAAAAAAAAAAAAGTTTAATAAATTAAAAATAAAAAAAATTTAATCAAAAAAAATTTAAAAAAAAAAAATTAAATAAAATTATAAAATAAAAAAAAATTAAAAATTTATAAACCTTTAACAATGATATGTAGAATCAAGAGATTAAATTAAACAAGGATTGATTAAAAAATTGAAAGAGAACAATTTGGTGGCTAGAAACCCTAAAAGTAATATTGACTAGCTTACCTAGGAAAGAGAAAAACATAGAGTATTTATACTCTAAAGAGGATCAGCCTAGGAGGCCTTTGAGGGCTTTATCTGGGCTTTTTGTATCTTTGCCTGTTTACATCATTAAAACATTACAATTAATTAACTAACAATTAAGCTATGAAACGCCAATTTTCTTCAAGACCGAGATTCACTTGTTAGACTGTGAATTTTTTTTTCTAACAATCTCTTCCTCCTCTCCCGCCGCCCTAATGAGGTCCTTCGTAAGCTAACATATTTGAATCATAGTATAATTAGCTCGCTGTCTTTGCGGTTCATCACTTGATATTCAGATGCTTCACCAGTAATCCAATCTTTAATGTTCGATCTTGATCTCTGATTTGCTTGAAGTATATGTGATCTTTTCTTTGTTTTGCCATATGCTGAACTTTAGTCCGACATGCTCTGACTTGCTTATTCATGAAGCTTTTATGAACAGTTTTCTCTTCAATTCTTCAGATCTTTAATATTTGAAGAAGACTTTGATTTCATAGGTGCGAAGCTCATTTACTAGCTTTTTTGAGTCTTCAAACCTTTGAGTATGAACACTATAGTTATTTTTTTAGCAAACTATTAGCTATTTAACGGATTGATAAGTCTTTACCATGAGCCGTATGCTAGGACTAGTCCAATGCTTTGCGACAAAACAAGGTGCAATGAAAACCTTATCGTGTTTTACTGCCTACATATCACTATCAATGATTTGATATGTTTAACCATTAGCCGTTTGCCTATGGACAAGTCAATGATTTGTTGCAATAACACAGGTGCAATGGAATAACCTTATAGTTATTTTTAAGCAAACTAGTCAGCTGGAACGGATTGATTGAACTCTTTACCAGTAGCCGTTGCTCTGGAGTAGTCAACTCTTTGTTTTAGAAACATGAGATTCGATTACCATACAGTATAAATACTGCACCTGTGATCAGATAGATTCAATAAAGAACCTTCTTGACAGGTTTTCCAGCTCAAGCTTAAAGACCCACCAAAAACCGAAGATAACCAAGAATTCCCATAAGCTTTGCAGTTCTCTAACCAGATGTCCGATACAAACCACTAAGAATATTTCTACTAATAGAATGATAAAGAGTGAGTCAGTACAATTACTAGCTGCTGACTATACCGTATAATTTTTGTTCAGCGTTTTACTTCTTAATACAATTAAGTACCATAGAAGGCCAATGGCAAAAAAAATTGATTTGAAAAAACATTCGATGTGTTTGTGAAAAATTTATTTAGGACACAATGAAAGTTTAAATCAGAATGCTCTGAAGATGTTTTGAAAGATATCTCAAAAGATATGAAGTGCCTCATGGCTCTCATCAAACTCATACAAGTATTTGTAAGACGAGTCATTCTCACTAGTGGATACTGTCTGAAGACAAGTATATGAGTATTCTACGAATACCCTGGTGGTACAACATATCATTCCTTCGCATTCCTTAAGATCACTTTCCCAATCATGAAACAAAAGATTCTTTGTGAATTATCATGATACTTGTGTATAACACAAAAGTTTTGGTACCTTGACATTTTTGAATATATTAACACTTATTACCTCACCCGAGCCACAGTCGCCCCTGCGATGCTACCTATGACATAATATGAAAGATGTTTTGCACATGCAAGGATAGGATTTAGCATTTTGAATCAATCGAATCATTAGTTATCAGTTCATATTTTAAGTCACATTTTCTCCCCCGATCAAAAGTATTCAAACTTTTGTATGGTTTTGATCTATAATGGACTTAAAAAGATTCAAGCTCCCCCTCAATCATGGAGGTGAGCGAATTAAGCATAAAATATCAAGTGAATATTGAAACAAGACCTGAAATATACAAAGACGTAGGCTGTGGCTCATTTCAATCTTTCAGCAATAGAATCAGCAATAGTGCGTCTAACTAACCTGCAAAACTGTTAGTAAAACTGATTCTCCCACTCAAACAATGACCCGTGTATGTTAGAAAGAGTTTTGGTCAATGTCTAAATGGTAACTCCGAACATGTTTGATAAAACAAGTTGTTTATGAGAAAATTTGTTCGGTGTTAGAGACGACTTCTCGTCTGTTAAAGAAATAATGCACTGAAACGTACATCAGATCTTAGGTTGAGACCGGGTTATAGTCTGTAATAACTGCAAGCCATCTAGACTAAAAATTGAAGAGATTTTTTTAATTAAATATATACTAATATACAAAGTATACAATGCGAGAACCTTGTTACTCGGTGACTGACTCTTGTAGTTCCTTCATAGTTTCTGGAGACATTTGTTTTACGCCTAGCAGTGGGAGTATTGTTTCGAAGCGTTCCCTTGGTAAGGCCTTCGTGAAAATGTCTGTGTAGGATCCCGTTAACACTTCATATCACACATATGATGCACGAATTTGTAACAAGAAATTAGTAATAAAGATGGTGGTGTAGAGAGAGAAAGAAGAGAGAGAGATGAGAGAAAAAGAAAAGATATTGTGACACCTCAGAAAAATGTAGAACTTTTATCCCGTTATGCAAAGTATGTATCGCAAGCATTTGCTAATTGTCGTTATCTTTCTAATAAAAGATATCCTTCAAGTGGGATACAATATTTTATGCTAGTCGAAAGTCAAATAACGCGCATAAATCGTCATTTTAATTACGGATCAAAAAGGGGTACTTTAGAGATCGCGTAACAATAAAAAAAATCAAATTTTATTTTACGCCGCGCGAAGCAAAGTCGCACGACTATATTATTTTTGTGAACCTATTTCATATTACAATAGATGCAATATAAATGGACAAGTGTATATACATTACTAAACATTCAATATAACTTGACGTTCGTTTCAAACATGCAAGGCTATTTAAAGTCAATCAGTAAATTCAAAATGAATGAACCAACATCATCATTCACATTCTTACACTTCATGTCCTACACTTTTTTTTAAAAGCTATTCACATGTTACGTTCCAGTTACATTTCATTTCACAAATAGTGGCTATTCACTAAATAGTATTATAGAAAAGAGAAATCATCACAAATAGTAGTATGCAAATGACAGTGTGTATGAATTATACATTTCACATGCAACATTTCAATAATCTATCTCACAAAACGAGTATAAAAGGGGAACCATGCATGAACCAATTTCATCACAACTAAAACTTAAAAACCAAGATCACACAAGTCAGGAGGAGTAAGTTTTCAAGAGCTAAGTGAGCGTCGGCTTTAGAAGAAATAGCAACCAAGTTCAAGTCTTACCAACATCTTTTCTTCCTCGCCATCTTTTCAACAAGCTTAGGAACCTCAGTAAGTCGTACTCTCAGTAAATTTAACATTCATATGTCCATGTAACTTAAACGACAGCCTCGACTTTAATGAACTTGTACACAACCTGCGAACAAGCGTGGTCACTAACTCCATAGCGTAAACTAAACCCCTTTAACAATACTTGCATGAAATAAACCAATATATATATATGAAAAACATAGCATGACCCCGAGGACTAATAACGAAGACAAGAATTTTTATGAAAACTTTAAGCATGTACGTAACCTACAATGTTGGCTTTCTCTCAGTGGAACTATAAAGCGTAGGATTACATGAGAATCGCTGTAGAGCTCCTATGGTTGCGACCTCGACGCGTACAGTGAGCATCAAGATGAACCATGGCGAGCCTTATGCCCGCTGTTGATACGTCGCAAATCCTAAATAAACCAAGCAAAGGTGTACACGTTGGTTGTATCGAGACTTCCTAAATACCCGACACCATAAGGCGTACCTTATTTAGACTCGAACGCGACGCAGTAGGGCTGCTGCCACCATGAAGCCATGGGTTTCACCGTGGGCTGCTGCCTCTGTCGTGGCCTGTTGACAGCGAAAGACACACCCCCCCTATTCGTAGCTCCGACCTTTATCTATTTCGTGACTAACCTTATAGAAATAGAACCTTACTAAATAACAAGAAAACCTGAAGATAAATACTTAAGGGTGCGTGGGTGTCAACCCACTGTTGGGCTGCGATGTGAATCAGAAAGTAGAAGAGAACGAAACGCAGCAGCTGCTGTCGAGTTACTCCACACACTGAACGTCGTAGGATCCAAGAATGGAGTCTCCTCGTTACTAACCAAATATGAGTAAACATGCAAACTAGATAGAGAACTAATATATATGTGTGTGTATGTGTGTGGGCTGCGACGAAGAAACAAAGAAATCAAAAACAGTGAGCGTGAAAGCTCACTGTTGTGCGACTATTTTGGGCAACAAAAAGAGAAACAAGAGAAGGAGGACCATGTGCCATATATATATACATATAATAATCTATATAAGAAGGCTAGAAGAAAACTAATATATGTATAATCAAGAGTGCGTGAGTGGGAGCAGGTGACACCACAAATTGGAAGTCAAACCCCTGTTGTGTGTGTCATAAAGCAGAAAGAGAAGAAAGAAAAATGGGGAAAAGTGGAACACGTGACTTGTAGTTGTGCATGTAATAGGTTGCATTGTATAAAAGGAAAAATAGTACATGCATGTTATGTGTGTCAGGTATGCAGCCAAAAGGGAAACAAAGAATGAATAATAGGACATGAATTAGTGTGTGCACACATGAGATAACTTATAAGGTACAAGAATGCATGTATTATTTTGAGGATAAGTTGACAACATGATAACGAGTATATTTTTAACGAATATAGTTATATTAACAAGTGTATTTTAACGAGCGAATGATTAGTGCGTTAAGCGTAGAAAATTTAAATAACATTTTCTTATGACTTAAAATGTGTAACCGCGAAACCGAGTTTTAAAAGAATAAATAAACTTAACACGGTTATTAAAAACATATTTAACGCTAAAAATATTTTAAAAACCTATCCGGGTTAATTATAAAATTATGAGAGCGAAAGATTTTAAAATATATATATTATTTGGAGAGTCAAGGAGTTAAAAATATATATTTTGATAAGAGATTTAAACAAGTTAAGCAAGTCGTATTGTAATAAGAACATGTAAAGACAACAGAGCAAATTAACAAACTCGGTGTAAAAAAAGAAACTCCGGAAAAAATGGATAACTCACATGTAATGATCACATTCTTAGATATAATATCACACGAACTTATGCATGAAAAGTCGTCACTAGAGCCACGGTTTAATTTACACTTTGGAAAAACATAAAACATTACCTCATAAACGCCAATACCCTTTGACCCATTTGCACGACTCATTGCATTAAATATTAGTATGTAAACTCAGACTTTGTTATAATTATTTAGGTGTTTGACTGCGTTACTTTTGACGTGCATTGAACTATATTCAGTTACAGCGATTAACCGTCAAGGTGAGTTTTCATAGCCCCTACTCTACTGTTTCAAATCATCTTTTGGGGTGAGAACATTGCTTATTTTAAAACGTGTTGAAAAGCAAGAACAATTACCAATTACTGGTGATTGGGTCTAAGTCCCGATTTAACCCAAGTTGCTATTTGCCCGAATTATCATGAACCGTCAATCTTTGTGAGCGCGAATGTTATGGATAGATCTATCGGGATTGACAATCCCTGTTTGTCTTGGACTGACATTAGTCAAGCAAACACAGTTTCATTTGAGTCAGATTACGGGTGTCCTGGGTTATACACCTGCAAGGGCATTCAATTATTGTTGGTATATGTTAACGCTTCGGTGTCATGAGCTTAGACAATAGTAATGCAATTTATATGACTTTGTATTTGTTATATTGTCATATGTGGATGAAATCTTGTGATTCACAAACAATACATTTTCTGCGTGAACAAACCTATGAACTCACCAACTTTATGTTGACACTTTAGCAATGTTTTCTCAGGTATTAAGAATGAAGATGCTATTTGAAGTCCCCTCATGCATTTGCTGCACGTTTTTCTTCCTGAAGATCACTTGGTCCTATTTAAAACAATATTGGGTATAGGTCTATTTATGCTTAACATCTGAATGTTAAAAACGAATTATTAATTTTTTCCAAATTCCAGTGATGACATTCTTCTTAAAACGTCTCATATAGAGGTCGTTCTGTATTGCTTAGAAGTATGATAATCATGAAGTCACGCTCCCTCGGTTACCATTATACTCTGATATTTTGGGGGTGTGACCAGATTGGCATCAGAGCCCTGAGTTCTAATAGAGAACAGGTTGCATTATGTAGGCACTAGACTAAAAAATCCTATCTGCTTAACATAGCATATTATGCTTCTAATTGACTGTCATTGCTGGTTTTCTCAATATGTGGGTACATTGAGGGAAACAACAATCAAGGGAAGTACACATATTATTATAATAGGGTGACATGTGAAATAGGCAGATATGAGGTACATAAACTTAATAATGGGTTACATATTATTAAACACAGGCTACTAACTATGCGTATTTTGAAATATATCTATATCCTTATTTCATATTTTGTCTCAAAAGCTACATTTTCAAACTCGGGATGATATTGAGACACGCCGATAACACTAAGACTATAAACACTGGTACCTCCCAAGAACATTTCCAGACACACCTCCCTCATGTGAAAACCACAGGAGGCGTCCTAAACTCTATGATTACTTGTTTTTGCCATCTGACTATACTTAAAAATAATAAATAATAAACCAAACCCTCCCCCAACTATTAGACGTACCCCCCTCGCCTTCGTTTAACTAATCCCACCAATTGCGACCCAAATCTTGCTGAATCGAGGCTGCCAGAATTTGCTGCTAATTAACCTTGATGTTTATCCAACTTGATCCTCTTAACACCACCACCCTCAACCTTCATATCCCCATTCCACCGATGGCTGCTTACACTAACCAGCGGATGATTGCTAGAAAACAACGGACCCCGACATTCAGAGAGAGGAAACTCTAAACTCTAAAACAAAACAGAAACTTTGGTCAGAATTCTCGGTTCCTGTACCTGAACAAAAAAAAAACCTTAAACGTATGCACAACAACGCCTTAAAACTTATAAAGGGCAGTTGCATACTATTCTCGAGGTACATGGACTCGTTAACCACCCAAATGAATCCCTGTTTTAGAGGCGAGTTTTAAAGCCTTCATGACAACTAGTATAGGGGATGTGAAGCCCCGCCCCCGAGTTGAGTGAAAGTTCGTTGGAGACACAATCGTGGACGAAATGATTACTCAACTTAGACAATTTGTGTGATGATGCTGGAAGAGGAATCGTGCTAAGTAATTAAATATGCCCCAGGGAGGAAGCACTACAGAATAGGAAGGAGGTACTTTCTCCGAACACGAGGAAGTGGACCAAGCATATCCTAAAAACCCGTAACCCAACAAATTAGTTTTTAGTTTCTGTCTTTGTTTTGAATAACCCCACTAAATAAGCTATGGGTTTTTGTCACCACAACACGCTAGTGAATCTTGTTATTTCTTTCCGTATACTTTTTCCTCCCTCCATTCCTCATTCTTTCCTTACAGTGAAACTCTTGTATTCCCTTGTACTCTTATCCTTCTTTGAAATAAAACAATCATGTTTTGGCTAATAATAACAGTATTGATTTCCATTTCACAAGAAGACATGCCATTTGTAGAACAGATTTGCTCTAAACGCGGCATCTCTATATTCACTACGCGCATAATTTTTGAACATGTTAAAAATTGTCCTATTTTCATCATCAATATCTCCCTCTTATAGCAAAAATTAGGCCACAAAGCCACCCCGTTGACGATACGCCCAAATGGTCAACCATGAACCCTCTCCATTCCACCAAATGACCGTTCGAAACACCAAACCCTAAGATAAATTTGTGGCCCACAACAAACAGATGGCATTGACACACAAATGCTCAAAGAAAACCAGCTACATTATGCCACGAGTTGCTAAAGCCACATCGCAGCTAGGCTCCCAGGGCCTGACCGCTGTGACTAATTGCTGCAAAGCAACGTACTACTCACTCAAAGAAGAGAACAACTAAGGATCATCCACCAAAACTCCTTAATCCTTCCCTCCCAGAACAAAACATAAAACATATAGGGCAACTAGCAAGAGAATTTTTCGTGACGTTTCTTTAATGCAATTAAAAAAAACTTCTTATTCCGTGGTTACTGCAAAGTGTCGAAGGTGCACTGTATGAGTCTTTAAAACTTCGAAAAAACAACCACCCTATGTTTTTCTGCAACACTAAATCAAAACTCCACCATCATCACCCCCATAAAATTCACCCCCCCTCCCACCCCCCCCCCCCCTCCCCCCCTAATCCTCCCTCCCTCCCCCCCTCTAACCCCCTCTACCCCAAACAAAATCAAAAGAAACCAACAACAATCAACCAAACACAACAAACAAACCTCCACACACGTAACTCAAACCAGAATAAAACACTACAGAACAATACAACTACAATACCAACTAAAGACCACGCTTACTTTCTGGGAATCTCTTACACTAGCCACAACACTTGCTATCTGTTTGAGTGTGCTTTAAAAAAAACTTCCAAAAAAAAACAAAATAAAACAGAAACACCCCCCAAGTGTTGCCAGAGATGTAACCCGAGAAATAGAAAACTGATTTGACCGAAACCCCCAACCGAAACAACCCCAGAACCCCCCACTCAACCGTGCTCAATCCACACTTTGAGCGTTTCAAAGGCAAAGGTTTCATTTCGTAAAGTATGAACCCCCCCCCGGACATGAAATCAAAACCAAATGGAAAATTAGTAGGAGGAACTTAAAAGTAAAGGTGTACAAAAAACCTTAACAACTTTTAACTGTGCCTTACAATCAAATACAACAAATCCAAACACACAACAACCAAGCATTATACCCAAGATCTTATTCCTTTTAAAAATGCCCCTCCCATGGATCCACACTCCCCCAACCCCACCACTCCTTCCCGACAATAAGTACCTAAACCCACACAACTCACCCAATCCTGACAACACGCCCAAACGCACAACAAAGGGTCAAGTACCGTCACCCACCAACCCAACAACCCCCCCGACTCCCTGCCCCAAACTATGTTCCACCAAGCATGCACAAAAACCCTATGAAATGACCACATAATTCCAACCCCCCCTTTATTCAGTACCTACCCCCAAATGCCCAGTGGAACCACCCACCACTACAACAAAACCCCTAACAAGCAACCAACCAACACCATCACCCAGTCACCTCTACTCTAACGCTCTCCCACACTCCCCTCCTACACCCGACTTCCCCCCCTTATCACCCCCCCTGCCCCATTCCCGTCCCTATCCCCTCACCACCCCCGCCACCCCCACCCCCACCACCCCCCCCCCCCCCCTCCCGCCCCCCCACCCCCCCCCCCCCCCCCCCCCCCACAATCCCCCCCCCCACCTTACGACACATATCGCACCCACCCTAACTCCCACCCACCCCCGAACCCCCCTCATCCTGAAGCCTGCCAATCCCTTTTATAAAAAAAAAACCCCCACGCCATTCCTCAGGACACGGGTACTTATATTGCTGGCAGGCAAGTTACCCTCATATTCGGAAAGTGGAGGGTGTGGAGGGTGACGACACCAACAAACGACGCATGCCCTCCTGCTTGTTACAACTGTGGAAAGGCAGGACATAAGGCTAAAGACTGCCGAGCTTCCCACCCTCGTCTCACAAATCCAAAAAGTACCATGAAGCCAAAGGAGGACAAAAGGGAAGTTGATGGGACAACAACTGATTCTCTAGGCACAAAGTCACGTATGCTCTGAGACACCAAAGGGATACGAATGGGAGAAGAACAAATGTCGAGGGGGGGGATGCGACACACACTAATGTAGACTCACACGGACATTACAAGAACAAGTGTCCGAACAATGGGAATCAAGGCGGTGGAAATCAAATCCGAGTCAACCAACCAAATCCTCAGAATAATCCGAGGCAGAATCAAGGAAACCCTAAGGGAAATAACCAAGCATCAACCAGTACTCAAGGAGGACGCAGAGCACCTGGCAGAGTATACAGCCTATGTGCTGAAGCTGCGGTGAAAGACAACAACGTGGTGAATGGTACGTTCCTGATCAATAATGTTTATGCTTCAGTACTATTTAACACTGGTACAGATAGAAGCTTTGTGTCATATGCTTTCAGTAATTATATAGACATCCCTCCTACAACCCTAGATACTAATTATAGTGTGGAGCTAGCCGACGGAAAGTCACTAACCACAAATACTATTTTAAGAGAGTGTACTCTTAACTTGCAAAATCACCTGTTCAAAATCGACTTACTCCCTATAGAATTAGGAAGTTTTGATGTCATCGTCGGAATGGATTGGATGGCCGAGCATCACGCAGAAGTTGTGTGTTATGAGAAGTACATTCGTGTTCCGTATGAAAATAATATGCTAATCATACAAGGCGAAAAAAGCGGAGTTAAAAACGAATCAAGATTAGAAGTCATCTCGAGCATCAGAACGCAGAAGTACATCGACCAGGGATGTCAAGTGTTCTTGGTTCAAATGATGAAGAAAGAGGAAACTGAAATCCCAGAAAGGCGAATTAAAGATGTGCCTATCGTCAGAAACGTTTCGGAAGTATTCCCTGAAGATTTGCCGGGACTACCCCCGACGCGCCAAATAGAATTTCACATCGAGTTAATACCCGAAGCTGCACCTGTTGCACGTGCACCTTATCGTCTTGCACCTGCAGAAATGAAAGAACTAGCCGAACAGCTAAAAGAACTTTCTGACAAAGGTTTTATAAGACCAAGTTCCTCTCCGTGGGGAGCACCGATCTTATTTGTCAAAAAGAAAGATGGATCTTTCCGAATGTGTATCGATTATCGTGAGTTGAACAAACTTACAGTGAAAAATTATTACCCCTTACCAAGGATCGATGACTTGTTTGATCAGTTGTAAGGATCCAACATCTACTCAAAAATTGACTTAAGGTCAGGTTATCATCAGTTAAGGGTTAGAGAAGAAGATATTCCCAAGACTGCTTTCAGAACACGATACGGACACTATGAGTTCTGAGTTATGCCTTTTGGTTTGACCAACGCACCTGCGGTTTATGGATTTTCATATAAAACCGTTTGTGATTTGCTCTGTCGTGTGAATAAGCCTTACTTGGATAAGTTTGTGATTGTGTTCATCGAAGACCATTCTCATTACTTCCCACAACTGAGAAAAGAACACGAGGAAAACATCTGAAAAGATTTTGGAGTTGCTGAGGAGAAGAACTGTATGCCAAGTTTCTAGTGTGGAATTTTGGATCAATACGGTAAAGATTTCCTTGGTCATGTAATTGATAGCAGTGGTATACACGTGGAACCCAGCTAAGATGAGACTGTAAGAATTAGGGCATTCTAAACCACACCTTCCCGGGAGATTCACCAGGTTCTTGGTTCTTGCAGGCTACTATAGGGATGATCCATCAACGGATTTTCTAAAATAGCTAAACCTATGAACGGAGCTTAGCTAGAAGGATAGGAAAGTTGATTGGGTGAAGAGCAAGAGACGGCTTTTCAACTGTAAAACAGAAACTATGTGTGTGCGACCTATTTCTAGCATACGGAAGGCAGTATATGATTTTGTGGTGTACCTGTGATGCATCATAAAAGGATAGGTGCGTGTTTAGATGCAGAGAATGAAGGTCATTGCATACGCTTCTTAGGCAACTGAAGATCCATAGAAGAGAACTACACCACTCATGATCTGGAGTTAGGAGCGGTAGTGTTCGCCCTAAAAATATGGAGACACTACTTGTATGGCACAAAATGTGTTCGATATTCACCGATCATAAGAGCCTGCAACACATCTTAGACCAAAAATACCTCAATATGAGACAACGCCGATGGATAGAACTCCTAAGTGATTACGATTGCGAAATTCGTTATCACCTAGGCAAGGCAAATGTGAGTTGAAGAGGCCTCTTGGTCGGAAGGGAAAAGGATCAACCGTTACGAGTAAGAGCCTTGGTTATGACCATTGGCTTGGACCTTCCGTCCCAAATCCTTGAGGCTCAGAGGGAAGCAGTCAAGATCAAAAACATTGAAGCAGAAGATATTGAAGGCATGCTAAAGAAATTAGAAGCCCACGCTGATGGAAACATTATGTTTGGTATAATAGGAAGTTAGTTCATGTTTCGGGATATGAGTCTTTGATTTGCACGAATCGAATAAGTCAAAGTATTTATTCATCAGGAGCGACAATGTACCATGACTTAAAGATGTTTATTTGTGTGGCCAACATAAAGGCTGACATCGTCACATATGTTAGCAAGTGCCTGACTTGTGCTAAGGTTAAGGCCGAACATCAGAGGCCCTCGGTTTTATTGGTCCAACCCGATATACCAGAATGGAAGTGGGGGAAGATAACAATGGATTTCATCACCAAACTACCCAAAATATGCTAGCTGGAATTTGATTCGATTTGGGTCATTGTTGATCGTCTTACTAAGTCTGCGAACTTTTTGCCAATGAAGGAGACGGATTCAATAGAAAAATTAACGAGACTGTACATGAGGGAGATAGTAGCAAGACATGGCATACCGGTGTCAATCATCACTGATCATGATAGCCATTTCACTTCGAGAGTGTGGCAATCCTTGCATAAAGCATTAGGTACACAGTTGAACCTGAGTACTGCCTATCACCCTCAGACCGATGGTCAGAGTGAGAGAACCATTCAAATATTAGAGGACATGCTAAGAGCTTGCGTGATTGACTTCGAAAATGGTTGGGATAGACACTTACCCCTAGTAGAATTTTCGTACAATAATAATTATCACACGAGCATTAAAGCTGCACCGTTCGAAGCACTTTACGGTAGGAAGTGTCGATCGCCTGTATGTTGGGCTGAAGTTGGAGAAGCACAACTTATCAGACCAGAGATTATTCACGAGACTACGAAAAAGATTTTCAAGATTAGGGATCGCATGCAAGTGGCACGTGATAGACAAAAGAGCTATGCTGACAAGAGGCGTAGGCCCCTTGAGTTTGAAGTTGGAGATAAGGTTATGCTCAAGGTCGCACCCTGGAAGGGTGTGATGCGATTTGGGAAGCATGGAAAGTTAAACCCTCGTTATATTGGACCCTTTCGAATTATAGAAAGGATTGGTCCAGTAGCTTACCATTTGGAATTACCTCAAGAACTTAGTCGAGTACACAATGTATTCCACATCTGCAATTTAAAGAAATGTTTGTCCGATGACACACTCGTCATTCCTTTGGAAGAAATCCAACTCGACGACAAACTCAATTTCGTTGAAGAAATCCACGTAGAGTTTACTAGACACGCCGAGGTCTTAGCAAGCTCAATCGTAGCGGTTTTATACCCATCGTTATAAGTCTATTGGAACGCTACGAGAGGTCAGAGTACACTTGGGCTGGGAATGCGGAGACCAATTTCAGGGAAAAATAACCCTCAAATTATTCATATCTGTGTCTACCACAACGTCTTGATTTCGGGACGAAATCGCATAACATGGGGCGGATGTAGCACCTCGGAAAAATAAAGAACTTTTTGTTCCTTTATGCAGAGTATGTATCGCAAGTCATTTCAAATGTACCGTTACTTTCAATAAGACGTATATCTTCAAGCGGCCATACACATTTTGCGCTAGTTAAGGAGCTTATAATAACACGCTTAAAATCGTCTTTTGTCATACGGTTCAAAAAAGGGGTACGTTCTAGATGTCGTAACATAAAAATCATATTTTATTTTTACGCCGCACAAGAAAAAGGTCGCTCAGGACTATATGATTTTATGAACCCGTTCATACTTTAATAAATAAAATATAAATGAGCCATTATTTAGACTTTACTTATCCAACAATATAACTTGACATTTCATTTCCTCAAAAAACTCCAAAAAATGCAAATACTAATCTAGGTAAATCAGTAGAAAGGAATTCAAAATAAATGAGCTAACACCATCATTTCATTCTTACATCTAAGGTCCTACACCTTTGGAAATTATTCAAATACTACGTCTTGTTACAATTTCATTTCAATTACAATTCATCAAATAGTATCTCTTATTTAACAGTATTATAAAAAGGTAAATCATAACCCATAGTATTCATACACCAATAGTAGGGTGTAAATTGTGTCATTCACATGCTGGTCTCAGTGGAACTGTAATCCAACTTGCGTATTATAATAAGGCACCATGCACGAAGTGATTTCTATCACAAACTAAAATTGAAAACAAGGGATTACACCAATTCAGTGAGAGTTAGGTTTTATTTTATTGCATTCGTGAGCTTTAAGACGTCGTCGGGTTGGAAACGGGTGGAAGCCAAGGGAGGTCGATCCCATTCTCGTCCATCGTTCTCCTCATCGCAACTTGGAAGCTTTGTAACACCCCCAAATTGGGTCGCAGCGGAATATGGGTCCGGGGCGTGTTACTTCATAGATCAACAACACAAGATATATATAGAACGACCAAAAAGTCGTTTGAAAACGATACATTGGATTTAACAAAGTCATTGTTACATAAGCCCGTAGCTTAACTTGTTCACTTAATCAAATACAAAGATTTTCAGCCCATAACAGATAACAAAATGAAATGCGACAAAATCTTTAATGCAAGACATCCAAATCAAAACCACCAATGTATCCAATCGCACTTGGCTTATTGATCCTGAAAAACATTGCTTTTTAAACTGTCAACAATTTGTTGGTGAATTCATAGGTTTGATAAATTTCATAATTGTAGGACCCACAAGATTTCCCAAGTGTATGATAAATGCAACAGATGCAGATATCATATAATGTATTTTACGTTGCTCTACAGCTCATGGACACTGAAGCTTAGACGTGTATGGATACCAAATTAATGGCTACATTAGCACGTGGTGATGTTCTAATCCCGAACGTCAATATATTCAACATGGTTATAGTTCGTTTGTCTAGTGATAGCTAATCACCCGAATGGGGTTGTCAAACCAATAGATCTATTCAATACATTCGCGGCTCACAACCTACCGCAATTGACAGTCATTGATAATGGCTCAGATATGGTTATCGCTACTTAGGCAAAAGTAATCATAACATGAAATTTAACCACTTGTGTCCAATTTGTAAGCATTGCATGTTTTAACACCCCAAATCTTCATTTATTAAAAACAAAAGCATGTAAAATGTTGGGGGCTATGAACTCACCTTGAGTGAGTAAGCCAAGTGTATCACAATTAACGCGCCACTGCCGAATTGATCAAAATGCAAAAACCTAATTAAATTAAGGCTCGTATAAGTACAGGAGTACTTTAATCTCACAACATTGAATATAATTAAAGTTGTTTCATGTACTATCGTTCGGGCCTATCATAATTTAAAGAGGTCATGACACATGACGTTCGACGGAGTTTGGAACAACTTTGAATCGTTAAATCCAACATCTCGTCGAAACGCCATCGAAGAGGCTCATTATGAAACTCCCTTAGTAATATATGTACTTTGATAAAACTACATTAATATTCTATATAGCTCAATCACAACTAATGGTTTGGAGAAAATTGTGCTTGACAAGTTAAAACGTTTATAATTATCGTTTAGTTAAAACTGGCGTATCTTCGCCGTTTTAAGCCAGATTCCTCGCGTTTCTTATGTCCATCTTTTCGTATTAGGATGAGTTATCATAATTTGACATTTTCGAATTTTGACTCTGGTGAACAGTTAATTTTATGTTCACATCAGACGTTGAGCTTTATTAAAATTTCGTATGTTGACGTGTAAAAACCCGGAAATGTCGTTTTTTATTCGTTTATAGCCTCGTTTTTAAAGATTCTTTTCTGAGGACGTGTCTACGTTTTTAAATTTCTATAATTTATGAGGTTTACATAAATATAACTTTCTGTCATGAATAGTAACTTTTATAAAAATAGTTGTTATAAAGTATTATTTTTCGTAACTCGGCGAATTAATACTCGTTCCGTATTAAATTGAAAAATTACGTTCTTATCTTTCGGAATCCTAAAAATGTGTATTTTTATTAAATATTGACCCTTGCTGTTTATAATTTTTATAAAAATGTTTTTATAAAAATTTACTTACGACTTCGTTTATTAACGTATAACTCGTTTTTAACGTAACTTTTTCGTTATTAATCCGTTTAACAAGTTTCTTACCTTTTCGGAATCGTCGTGAAATGTATTATCTTATAAAAACATAAAATGGATATGTAAAAATTCGACTTTTGGACAGAATGTTGGCTTGAGTTTGTTGAGTCCATTTTTGATCTTTTCTTTATACTTTATTACTTTTGTATTTTACCACATGTCTCATATATCATATATTTTATAAATCATACATATATTAAGTGTCCTTTGTCCATAATAGTCCTCATATGTTCCAAGTTACCCATGTTAACAAATCCATTAACATACTTTAAAACCATAACTTTACTTAAGTAACCTTAACTTACTAGTTTTGTCAATAATCATTCTTATACATAACCAAGTGTGTACAAGTGCATTTCTTTCCATGAGACTTTATTTTAGTGTTCTATTAACATGATTAAGAGTCCATAATCAATATTAACATGTCTTATGTATTTCTTTAACTTAAAACATATTATGAAACTATGAAAACCCTAATTAACCCATAATCATTTTTACACCAAAATAACTTGATACAATATTTTCTCATCCTTTTTAACATGATGTAAGTAATAACACCACATGTATATAAGTGTGTAAAATGATCATTTCAAGTATATACTTCATTTTCATGAATAAAACCTAAATGGTGATTTAAGCTAAATAGAATAATCATATGCATAAAGTGGAAATTATAAGAACATAAAGAGTTTAAATAGACCTTATGAGGTATGATGATGATGATGTGCTAGTACTAAACCCTTGTTTAGCCACAAAAACCAAGCTTGCACTTAAGAAACCCTAGCTTTCCTTAATAGAACCCTAACTTCCTTTTACTTGAGAAATACTTGGAAATGGTGATTCAATGCTTGCAAATGCCTTAGTATATCTTAGAATAGGTGTATATAGAAGTGTATGGATTGTAGAAAATTTTGTATGGGTTTGGTTGGGGTAATGCTTTGAGCCGTGAGCTCTTGTAGAGCAAAAGAGGGTTTTTGGTTTGATTTTTCTAAGTGTAAAGTGTGTATGAGTCTTTCACTTGTTACTTGCATGTATATAAGATGTAATTCTAGTCAAAGGGACAAGGTATGGTGTAGGGATGGTCTCTTAAGTCTTAGGGATGGTCTTATGAGTCAAAAGACAAGGTATGGTGTTGCATAAATGAAGTAAGGTGTGTAATTGACCAAGTTGCAAGTTTAAACTCATTTTTCATGTATATCTTTGTATATGTTGCAAGATTTTCGGCAAAACAAAGATATACATGATATATTTATGTAATTTTTGTGTATTGGGTATAAAAGTGGGTATTTGTTGAAGCGTAGAAAAGTTTTTGTGGTTCCGGGAGTGCCTAAACGCAATTTATCGCGAAACGTATACACTTTACGTATCCGATAAAAATAAAATGAACAAAGTTAATAATTATCCTCAAAATAATTATATAACCCTTGCTTGATGTAAACATTTAATTGTTTGGTGCCCGTTTACATTGAACGCTAATTTTTGGCGTACGCGATTTAACTTAACGTTTACAATTTAAAGCAAACACGTACAATACTAACAATAAATAGTACATTTATTGACGTCGTCAAAGACTTGAAAACACAGGGTGTTATAGACTTCCCCCGTTAAACGAGCCTTGTCCTCAAGGCTCACGATGCAGCACTTGACGACGGTGCGGTCTTGGTGAAGAGGTGTGGATATTTCTTCTTGAATTGGTCTTCACGCTCCCACGTGAACTCAGGACCTCTCTTGGAGTTCCATCGAACTTTGACCAATGGGATCCGACTTCTCTTCAACCGTTTAACTTCTCGGCCCACTATTTCTACCGGTTCCTCAACAAAATGTTTCAGGATGGCTCTAATCAATTTTGTGTTAGAACCCAAGACTTATCTTATTTATCGGGGAAACGGGTAAATCTTCAGCCGTCACCGGTTTCACAAGTTTAGAGAAATTTCAAAGAAAGATTGGAAGATGTATTTATAATTTTTCGATGAGTTATTTTTACTGTCTTCATGATAACGAACTCCCCCTCCGACAACGAATGTTGAAACTTCCAACAACGAAATTCCTTCGCGAAGAAGGAGAAGCTTTTCATGGGATTATGAATCTAATTTCAAGGAATCTTCTTTAATCTTACATTGAATGAAAGACGTTCATACAAGTTCAGAGACTAATGGTTCTGCCAACTAATACTAGTCGATTTGTAAATAACTATGGTTCCTTATATATGAATGAATCAAGTTCGTCAGACACAATGTGTTTAATGAAGGATTGGAAGATGCTTATTTTGATGCAAGTACGATGTTCCCTGATCCTTCCTATGTTCATACATTCTATTAACCTTACCCACATGAGGAAAAAGTGGATTTTGAGGATCATCCACTTATAATATAAGTGGTGATCCAAAGTCGGAGTGTTCGTACAAGAGGACAACTAGCAAATGCTTGTTGTGTTTGCATGTTTGCTAGTAGTATTGTGCTCGTTGCAAAACGTAGCTGAAGCTTGAAAGGATGCGGATTCGTTAGTGCCAATGCAAGATGAGCTTGAGCAATTTGCGAAGATTGAAGTGTGGAGACGAGTCCTCGACTGACGGCAAGACTATCATTCATAACCAAATAGATCTTCAAGAATAAGAAAGATGAAGTAGTTTGGTTATTCGAAACAAATCAAGGCCTTGTGCTCGCTGGTAGGATACTGTATACAAGAAGGCAATTGATTATGATGAGACGTTTCTGCTATCCAGTTGATCGAATTGAGGCTATATGCTTTTTTCTCTTATGCATTATGTTGCTCATAAGGATTTCAGGGGACTTTTAAAATGGATGTTAAAGATGATGTTTGAATGGAATTCTTAACGAGGAAGTATATGTTGTTGGGTGTCGTTTGGCCAGACACTCCAGGTTTTGTTAGTAAACGTATCCAGATCATGTGTATGGCTCGCGACAAAGCCTGTATGGTTTTTAAAGTTGTTATGCACCTGATGCATGGTATGATATTCTTTCTAAATTCTTGATTGATGTAGCGAGGTTTCTAAATAGTTCAATCGATACTGCTGTCTTTTCATTAAAAAGACAGGGTTAAACATTTCATATGATGGATTAATTCAACATATACGTTGGTATGACATTTGTTTTAGCTCAACGAATTCAAAGTGTATTGTCATGCAAATTTTCACGATTAATGGTATAAGAGCGGTTTTTGAAATGAGTATGATGGGAGAAATGAATTCTCTTTCTCGGGGCTGAAGTAAATGTTTCAACGGCGCTTTTTCATAAAATCAAGACATTGTTACATTGTCTTGATATTTTGAAACGATTTGAGGAATGGAAATTGTGATCGGTTGCCCATCCCTCTATGTTGAACAAGCTTAAAAGCTCAACTGATTTAGTTGGAAAACTAGTTGATATATTCTGATTTATGTAGTATGATTGGATCATTGTTTTCATAGAGACCTTACTTCGGTAGGCCAGTTATATGTTTGCAACCCTGTAATGTGTGCTAGATATTCAGAACATAAATGAAGACTACTCATGTGCTCAGCACGTTAAAGTGGATCTTTTGATATCTAAAGGATACTAATTTAGTGGCCTTTGGTCTGCCGAAAAGATTCAGTGGATTGATCTACTGTTATCAGAGCATGGTCTCAAATGCAGGATTTCACTTAGATCGAAAGGTACATGCTGGTAGTTGTTCAAATTTTTAGGTGACAAGTTAGTGTGTTGGTCGTCAAAGAAGCATAATTGCGTGTCTATTTCTATAGCAGAATTTGAATATGTTGCTGTTTTTGGCTGCTGTGCTCAAGTTTTATGGATGCGGTACTCAATTGACTAATTTTGCTTCTTCTACGAACAAAGTACTAATTTACTATGATTCAAAGAGTGTTTTTGCATCTTATCGTGCAATTCTTGGTACAACAACACTCGAACAAAACACATTGATGCTGAGGTATCATTTTGATAAAGAGATATGTTGAAAAAGGATTAACTAGCAGGATTTAATCTCACTCAGAATCTTGCTGAAGCTTCGATTTAGTTTTAGTCGAGAAGTGTTATGATCAGTCCGTGAAAACATAAATTCTTTACCACGAAATGTTGCTAGCAACGTTCTTAAGTGGGTACCAAAAGTTATTGTTTAATTTGATAGGAACTTCAAAAAAAAATCTATTAGTTTAAAAAAAATTAAAAAAAAAGAAAATACAAAAAGATTTACTTTTATAAAAAATTAAGAAAATACAAAAAGATTTTTTTTATATAAAATTTCAGAAAAGACAAAAAGATTTTCTTTTATAGAAAACACAAAAAGATTTTTTGGTTTTTATAATGGCTTTCGTATAATTCAGTACGAAACCCGAGCTTCATTTGTTGGCTTGTGTACATGTTAGTACATAACTCGTGCTTTAAAGAAAAGAAAATGTTCGTTTCAGAGCATTTATCTTTGAAAAGAAGAGAAGTCTTTTTTGACTTGAGTCATTGACAAATATTTTTCAAAATCTTTATGTGGTACTTAAAAGATAAAATCAATTTATTTTAAAAGTCAATGATCTCAAGTTGATGAGTTACAATCGATTTGAATTTTAAAATGTGGTACTTTCAAGATAAAATCAATTTTAAAAAGGTCTTTAAATCAATGTATTTTTTGTGAAAAGTGTCTAAAGAAATAAAAGACTCAAAAGTGCAAAGTGGAACTCCCTTATAAATGTTTTAACGAAGATATGGTATTTTTTGAGGGGGAGTGTCCGTATATGTTGTTGAAACGTTTTCAGAAAGAAACTCTTTTTTTGTGACAGAATGATAGTTTTAAATCGTGGTCACAAACACATTCCCTGGTACCTAACAGAAATCTCCAAAACAACCACCCACACGTGATATGATCAAGGATTTATTTTTCCAGGGGATGGAGAAAAACAAATTCAACTCTTCACCTAGTCACTCAATCTTACCTTCATCCCCTGAATCTTCTATTCCTCCTCTCCATCTTGCTCTCATCTTCCTCCCCTTCGGCTCTCAGTTAATCTTCCATCTCAACCACACCTCGGTAATCATTCTCCTTCTCTCTTCTCGGGCACACGCAAACAATGACCAACCCGCGCTGGTGCAAAGCAAAGAGCTAAAATGTCAACGTGGTAACTGTCCCACCCCAAAAAAAACCACAAACCATCCCTGTGATTCATTAAATCAACTCGGCCTACAAAGATAAGCCACCACAGCCCCCAACCACCACCCCCCCAAACCACACTGAACCGCACACATCTCCCTTGCCATCCTAACGCCCACCGTCCACACCCCCGCCAACCACCCCCCCAACCCCCCACGACCCCACGCCTGCACGAAATGATGTTTAATCGTGTCACATTTCCCTGGGTACTTCCATCACCGTGTATGATTAAGATTTTATTTTTCCAGGGAATGCGAACAATCTTCTCGGCACACATGATGACCGCTTGGTACTTCGCCAACCAATCCATACCGATTATAGCATCAAAACTACCAAGTTCTACAGGCATTAAGTTTATGTTGAATTGGTGGTTTAGGAAGTTTAATGTGCAACCCTTAAGTATAGTGTTTAGCCCAATTATCCTCCCGTCAGCTAGTTCGACATCATAATAGTGATCTAGGGTAGATGGTGTGATGTCAATTTGGGAGCTAAATGCAGTAGACACAAAACTTCGATCGGCACCCGTATCAAACAAGATATAAGCATAACGGTTGTTTAGAAGGAACGTACCCGCAACGACATTGTCTGGGTTTGCCCCCGCATTTCCAACCACATACACCTTCGCTGGAGCCCTGTCATTCCCAGCTTGATTACCACGGTTGCCTTTGTTGTTCTTCAGTCTTGGACATTCCTTTTTGAAGTGTCCCTGAGCTCCACACTCAAAACAAGTAGGTTTCTGACCCGATCCGGTGCCCTTCTGGTTGTTATTGTTGTTGACATTTCCCGTACCCCTACAGTCACGAGCGATGTGACCATATTTGTTACATTTATAGCACTTTGGAGCACACGGACCGTCATGGTGGTAATTGCATTTTGAGCATAGGGGTCTAGATCCCCCATATGGTTTCTTATCACCTGATCCAGCAGTGTACGCCCTCCCGGTGTTCTGCCTCTTGTTTGGCTGCTGTTGTTGATTCTGATTGCTTCGGGAAGTGTTTTCAGACTTCCTCTTGTTTTCAGCTTGTCTTTCCGCCATGGTACTGACTCTCTTGTCCATCAACTCTGTGGCCATTTCGATAGCCTCTTGCATTGTCTTTGGCTTTGAAGCCACGATGTTTCCATGGATCATGTCGGGCAATCCCCCGACATACCTTTCAATTTTATCCGCCTCCTCAGGGAACATTCTAACACACAGTAGTGCTAGCTCTTGAAAACGTTGGTTGTACTTGACCACATCAGTACCTATTACCTTCAAGTTCCACAACTCAGCTTCTAGCTTCTTCATTTCTCGTCGACTATAGGCCACCACATCGGTGCCCTTAACCTTAAGATTCCACATCTCAGTCTCAATCTTCTTGATCTCACCCCTCGGGCAGTATTTATCAGTCATCATTTTCTTCAGTGTTGCCCATGGCATGGCATGAGCTGCTTCGGGAGTAGTGGTCTTAACATGGGCATTCCACCATGTAAGAGCATCGTCTTGTAGAGTGCAAGTCGCAAATTTGACTTGACAAGATGCTGTGCAATTGCTAATGCTAAACACAGACTCCATTTTCTCAAACCATCGAGTGAGTCTGACGACTCCCTCAGTGCCTTTAAAGTCCAAAGGTTTGCATTTCAAGAATTCCGAGTAAGAGCATTCGCGAACAGCTTTTGCTGGCCCTTGGTTCTTGAAAAAAAAACACAACATTGCTGTAATAGCCATTCCCAAATCTTCTTGCTTTTGCTTCAGCATTACAGCAGCAACTCTTGGTCAATTAAGGCCTGAATCATCCGCATCCTGACGCTGCCACTCGTGGCGACGCGCCTGAGTCTCTAACACTGTAATCCGTGCCTCTAATGCCCTGCTGTAAGCCTCAGACCTAGCCAAGGCCTGACGGGTCTCTATACTCTCTTGCTCATAAGCAAGTCTCTCTCTCCTCAATACCTCAATCTCAACTCTTACCACTGCATGATCCTTCTGGGCATCGTGATGTCGTGAGTAAAACTCTGAACTCTCTCTACTGCGAACATCTACCTGGTAACTGACCCTCAAGTTGACCACCTCTAAGGCGGCCATCATCCTCCTCTCAGTATCTCGGACCCTAGTCTCCATAGTGTCTACAGAACTGCAATCGACCCTACGGGCCATAGTGGGTCCTGGCTGTCTCGCAGCAGCAGCAGCAGAACTCTCCCCAACCTCACACCCAGGTCTGGGAGCAGTAAGTAGTAGCCTCTTCCGAGGCGGCGTGTCAGCCTCCATAAAAACTTAGCAGGCTATATAGTATAGCTACAATATGGTAGAAAAGTAACCCTAGGCACTACTACCAGTATCCTCTAAGGTGTCATCGCGTGCTCCAGCCTCCAAAGCCTGAATACGCATGATATGCCTCGTCGCGCGATCATCCGCGTCCTGACGCTGCCACTCGTGGCGACGCGCCTGAGTCTCTAACACTGTAACCCGTGCCTCTAATGCCCTGCTGTAAGCCTCAGACCTAGCCAAGGCCTGACGGGTCTCCATACTCTCTTGCTCGTAAGCAAGTCTCTCTCTCCTCAATACCTCAATCTCAGCTCTCACAGCTACACGATCTTTCTGGGCATCGTGATGTCGTGAGTAAAACTCCGAACTCTCTCTACTGCGAACATCTACCTGGTAACTGACCCTCAAGTTGACCACCTCTAAGGCGGCCATCATCCTCCTCTCAGTATCTCGGACCCTAGTCTCCACAGTGTCTATAGAACTGCAATCGACCCTACGGGCCATAGTGGGTCCTGGCTGTCTCGCAGCAGCAGCAGAACTCTCCCCAACCTCACACCCAGGTCTGGGAGCAGTAAGTAGTAGCCTCTTCCGAGGCGGCGTGTCAGCCTCGGGAATATCAGCTTTGCGGCTAGTGGATGGTGTAGGTAGTGGTATAGGTAACAATGGTGGTGTCCCTGATGGGAGTAGTGGATGATAGGTGGATGGTGCTGCAGCTCTCATCTGAGCCATGGCTGCTCTAGTACGTGGGGGTCGGATAAGTGAGGGTAAAAAGGATGGTGGTGGTGGAGGTGCAGAAGCAACCTCAGTAATGTATGCCTCTATAGGTGCCTCATCCTCAGCTGGCACTAAGTCCTCAGGGTGCTCAGGCATCAGAATGACACTGGTACATGATCCTCCAGCTCCATGGGATCAGGTACATACTCTGGAGAATGTGGTGCCTGCTCCAGTAACTGTCTGGCAGCCTCCTCGTAAGGATCCTCAGATGGGATACTCCATGATCGTGCCTCAGAGTGAACAGAAGTATAGGTAACTGCGGAATCAGCTTGAAACAATTGAAAAACTGCTGTGACCACAGAAATAACTTATATGAGTATATTATATAAGGCTCTTATTGCAATATACGTAATATATTATAAACACGTATATCAATTATGAATGCATTTAGTATAACTAACTAATGCAACAACTAGTGTGTCCCGTAAAAACCCCTTTTTATGAATGCAATGTTTGAAAACGGTTATAGTCCAACAAAACATTTGACCTGGTTCTCTATAACCTTGGCTCTTGATACCAATCTGTAACACTCCAAAATAGGTCGCAACGGAATAAGGATCTCCGGGGCGTGTTACTTCATAGATCAATAGCACAAGATATATAAGAACGACAAAAAGTCGTTTAAAATGATACATTGGAACCGAAAAAGACTTTGTTACACAAGCATGCAACTTTACTTGTTCATGTTTTGATATTACAAAGTTGACATACATTTCCTAAAATATATTACATCTAAATCTTACGTGGATAAATCCAAAGTGTCATCCAATGTACCCTAGGCAACTCGTGCCTATTGACCACCTAAAACCTGCTTAAAAGTCAACAAAACAAGATTGGTGAATTCATAGATTAGTAAATTATAATATGCAGGACCGCAAGACTTTCTCCGTAATAATGCAACAGATGCAGACATCACAAAATCCAATTATGTTTTCCTAAGCTCATGATACTAAAGCTCGACAATTATATTCGCAATAATAAATATTGCTATATCACCGATTCATATGTTCAACCCTAACATCCCAAATTCCGACATGCTATAACTTCATACCGATGAAGCAAATCACCCGAACAGGGAAAGTGATACGTCCACATTAGCACATATAGTTTATAAAACTATATAAGCATAATCATAAGGAGATAATCCCCAAAAACATTAATAGTATAAGTAAGTATTTTCTGGCGGGTTCTAAAAAATTGCTTTTAACCAAAGCAATTATCAAAAACCTCCCGGGTCGTTTCCTCGACGAGAAGTGAATGGAAATCTACGTTCAAGTTGTAAATCGAGCTTGATTATCATTTAAGTTTTTTTTTGGGTTTGGTTTTCTAAATCTACTAAAATGGAAAGCATATAAAAGGGAAACTAAACTTTTAGATTTAAACTATTTTTAAACTAATATTAATTTTAAGATTAAAAACTACAAGATTATACTAAAATTGATCTAAAAGATATAAATGACGAAAATGCTTGCTAAGTGACGTGAAATGTTCATTAAGTGCGGGTTTTAGGTTTAACGAATTAAAATCCTTCGAAAACAAATTTCAAGAAATTAAATGACAAGTAAAGTAAAGTGTTTTTTTAAAATAAATGACAAGTATTTAAATTGCATTAAAAGTAAATGACGGTATGTAAATTGGAAAATTCTAATGACTATTAATTTTTTAAACCTTTTTAAAACCGCACTTAAATTCCAAATCACTAATCACTTAGCAAGCACTAATGAACTACTCACTAATCATAACAAATAAACTAGCAACAATCATAAGATCAAACATAAACATTTTAAGCTAATAATTCTAAACTACTAGTATTAAAAAGGGAAAAAGGGTAACCGAATGAAGAACCGCAATGATATAAAACCACCCGATCTTACAAACTTAATAAACAAATAAGTTTATCACTTTAAAGCTTTTACTTCACTAATTAGCGAATAAAGGTGTCAACTTTATCTACTAATTACTTTCATAAAAACTATAAAGATCAAAACTTTATCTATTTATCAACCTTATAAGACCCTTAAGCTCCGGCCTTAGATGTAGAATGATGGAATAAGAAATAAGACATGAAAAGTTAGAACAAAATAAGCTAATAAAAAGATGAAAACTTTAGATCTAAATCCACCCGAAACTAAGGTGTTCAATCAAGTGAACTCGGATCGGGTATATTTAAGGATTTAGATCTAAGAAAAATAAGCTAGAATTAAAAACTAAATTTGTAAAAACAAAATTAGATTTAATCTAATAAGCTACTTTTAAAACTATTTAATAAACTAGATCTAAAAGTAAATAAGCCATTGAAAACTTTAACTACTAAAAAGCTTTTAGATCTACTAAACTAAATAATAAGCTCTCGAAAATAAGGGTGCTCAAGACTTAAAGAATAAGCCGAGTAGAAGACTCATGACACCCTTTTTAGCATTCGAATCGAGCATAAGCAAGAAATAAGCTAAATAAGAAAAGAAAATGAAATAAGCAAAAGCATAAGCTAGTCTTCACAGTGTCTACATAACTGTAATCGACCCTACGGGCCATAGTGGGTCCTGGCTGTCTCGCAGCAGTAGCAGCAGAACTCTCCCCAACCTCACACCCAGGTCTGGGAGCAGTAAGTAGTAGCCTCTTCTGAGGAGGTATGTCAGCCTCGGGAATATTAGCTCTGCGGCTAGTGGATGGTGTAGGTAGTGGTATAGGTAACAATGGTGGTGTCCCTGATAGGAGTAGTAAATGATAGGTGGATGGTGCTGCAGCTCTCATCTGAGCCATAGTTGCTCTAGTACGTGGGGGTCGGATAAGTGAGGGTAAAAATGGTGGTGGTAGAGGTGCAGAAGCAACCTCAGTAATGTATGCCTCTATAGGTGCCTCATCATCAGCTGGCACTAAGTCCTCAGGGTGCTCAGGCTTAGGAATGTGCACTGGTACATGATCCTCCAGCTCCATAGGATCAGGTACATACTCTAGAGAACGTGGTGCCTGCTCCAGTAACTGTTTGGCAGTCTCCTCGTAAGGATCCTCAGATAGGATACTCTATGATCGTGCCTCAGAGTGAACAGAAGTATAGGTAACTGCGGAATCAGCTGACATGACTGTTGTGACCAGCAGAAATAACGTATATGAGTATATTATATAAGGCTCTTATTGCAATATACATAATATATTATAAACACGTATATCAATTATGAATGCATTTAGTGTGACTAACTAATGCAACAACTAGTGTGTCCCGTAAAAACCCCTTTTTATGAATGCAATGTTTGAAAACGGTTATAGTCCAACAAAACATTTGACCTGGTTCTCTATAACCTTGGCTCTGATACCAATCTATAACACCCCCAAATTGGGTCACAGCGGAATGAGGATATCCGGGGCGTGTTACTTCTCAGATCAATAGCACAAGATATATAAGAACGACAAAAAGTCGTTTAAAATGATACATTGGATTTGATAAAAGACTTGTTACACAAAGCATGCAGCTTTACTTGTTCAGTGTTTGATATTACAAAGATTGACAATACATTTCCCAAAACATATTACATCCAAATCTTTAGCGTGATAACCAAAAGTGTCACCAATGTATCCCTAGCACCTCGTGCCTATTGACCACCTGAAAACATTGCTTTAAAATGTCAACAAAAATGTTGGTGAATTCATAGGTTAGTAAATTATAATATGCAGGACCACAAGACTTTCCCCGTGATAATGCAACAGATGCAGACATCACAAAATCCAATTACGTTTTCCTAAGCTCATGACACTGAAGCTCGACAATTATATTCGCAATAATAAATATTGCTATTCTGCCCGATCAGATGTTCAACCCTAAACATCCCAAATCCGACATGCTATAACGTTCGTTCCCGGTGATAGCTAATCACCCGAACGGGGAGGTCAATCCCAAATAGATCTATTCATAACATTCGCGCTCACATAATGTAATTCACAACTACATCTATGCAATTGACAGTTCATGATAATGGGCTCAACTTGGGTTATCGCTACTTAGGCAAACACGTAATCAATATAAAATATACACTTGCGTCCAATTTATAAAACAAAGCATGTTTCCACCCCAAAGTTATAAATCATTGAAATCGTAAAAATGTGGGGCTATGAACTCACCTTGAGTTACTGATAATCCAAATATCACAGATAATGCGTCACGCAAATCGTTAGATGCAACCTATTTAAATTAAGGTCGTATAAGTGCTAAGCATGGTAATTAACATCTACCATATACAATTCTACATAGCTAGATCACCATCTAATTGTTTTGGTAAAATTGTGTTTAATAAGTTAAAACGTTTATAATTACTGTTTTAGTAAAACTGGCGTAACTTTCGCGTTTCAAGTCCGTTTGAGGTGTTTCTTGCGCTCACGTTTTCGTATTAAGTCGAGTTATCAAAATTTGACATTTTCAAATTTTGGACCTACTGGTGAACAGTAACTTTTACTGTTCACACCAGATCATAAGTTCACTTATATCGTTTTTGTTGTCGTAAAACTCGTATACGTCGTATTTTCTTCGTTATAGCTCCGTTTTTAGCGATTCCTTCGAGCACGTTCTCGTAATTGAAAGTTCTATTGATTTATGAGGTTTACAAAAATAAAAGTTTCTGTCATGAATAGTAACTTTTATAAAAATAGTTTTATAAAAGTATTAATTGTCGTAAACTCGCGAAATTCATAACTCATTCGTTATTAATTGAAAATTTTCGTTTCTTATCATTTTGGAATCCTAAAAATATGTGTAATCTGTTAAAAATACTAAACTTGCTGTTTTATATAATTTTTATAAATTGTTTTATAAAAATTCTTTTATAAATCCGTTTATTTATCGTATAACTTGTTTTTACCGTAACTTTTTCGTTATTTATCCGTTTTTCAAGTTTCTTACATGCTCGGATTCGTCTTGAGATGTAGTATTTTATAAAAACATAAAGTAGATATGTTTATATTCGAATTTTGGACAGAAACATTGAATGACTTTATTAAGTCTATATTTAACCTTTGTTTTTATACTTTTAACTTTGTAATCTACCACAAGTCTTATATACCATATATGTTATATGTCATACATATATTAAAGTCCATTAGTCCATCATTGTCCTCATATGTCCAAATTACCAAGTCCATAATAATACTTTTAAACCATAAATTTCATAAGTAACCTTTAATCACTATTTTATACATAACCATTTTTACACATAAACCATGGGTGTACAAAAGTTATTCTTCCAATATAACCTTATTTTAGTGTTCATATAACATAACCAAAAGTCCATAAAAACAAGTTTTAAAGGTAATTGTGCATTACTTTTACTTGTAATCATATTAAGTAAACTTTATAACCCTAATTTGCTTCATATTCATTTTTACACTTAACTCCAACATGGTTATAACACTTATCCGATCCATTTTAACTATGGGTCATTATCAATATCAACAAAATATGTAAAAGTGCTACAAAATGATTATCACAAGTAAAAACGCTTTTTACATGTTTATAAAATCCCTAAATGGTGATTTCGTGCTATAAAATTAATAACATATTGCATAATATAAATGATAAATTTAAGAGATAAAGGCTTTTAGCATTTAAGAACATTAAGGGTTTTAGTTGACCTTCTTATGATGTATGATGATGAACAACACAATCTAAACCCTTGTTTATTTAAAAACCCTAGATTAGTTTGAAAAACCTAATCTTTCTTTCTTTGCTTCAACACTTAAAATTGGTTAACCAATGCTTGCAAACATTTTTATATACATTAGGAATGATGTGTAATGGCCTATATAAGTTGTAGAAAATTTAGTATGGATTATTATAGATAGGGTGTTTGAGCCGTGGCTTATAAGGAGGACAAAGGAAGAGTTTTTGTGATCTTTGGTTAAGTGTTTTGCTATGTATGTGTATACTTGCCTCATATATGAGTTAGCTTAGTAAAAAAGAATGCAATAGTGGTTAAGAACAAGATAAGGGTCTTAAGGGTCTTGGTTTTCGTCAAAGAAACAAGGTATGCCTAGGTTTGATGGTGTAGTGAAGTACAAAGACCAACTTGTAAGATTTTTCTCATATTTCTTGTATCTATTACTCCATATCCGGCCTATAAGAGATATATATGATATATTTTTGTAGTTTTTATGTATTTGATATAAATGTGGGTATTTGTTGAAGCGTAGAAAAGTTTTGGTGGTTCCGAGAATGCCTAAACTTAATTTATCGCGAAACGTAAACACTTTACGTAACCGATAAAAATAAAATAAACAAAGACCATAATTGTTCTCAAAATAATTATTTAATACTTGATTGATGCAAACGTTTAATTTTTTGATGCCCGATTGCATTGATTGATCATTTTTAGCTTACGCGATTTAACTTAACGTTTACGGTTTAAAAGCAAACGCGTACAATACTAAAAATACATAGCGGATTTATTAACGACGTCAATGACCCTAAAACACAGGGTGTTATAACTATCATGTTTGATGTAATAACTTTTGTTGACATTGTGTTACGAGGCTTGAACCGTTTTGTTCAAATATCATTTGACATTGAGGTTTGAGGCTTGAATCGTTGTGTTCAAACGTCATTATTCTTATTCATCAGTTGTGAATCCACTGGAACACTCGTTTTTGAGATATCAGCTTTTTTAGCAACCACACTCTGAGATTTTCCTTGTTGACATTATATAATGTACCTGCACTTAAATCAAAACTTTGTTCCTTCTGAACATTGATTGATGTACCTGCACTTATATCCATAATTTGTTTGCATTCATGAATATTAGGGATATCTACATTTGAACCATGTGTGGATTCACTGTCATCCTTGCTTGTACAAGATACTCGCTTCAAAACTACCCGTGGGTTTCTACCTAAGATCAGATCTAGGAGATGTTTTCTCATACAACGGAAGTATTATTAGGAGAAAATCTATGTCATGTGAAGATCTTCCTAACATGTTTCTGAGTATGACTTTTCTGTTCTACGAGTTTGTTACTGTTTCTAGTCTTATTAGATTGAATCGTAACACGAGAACTCACTTCTTTTAGGAATGTTGTTATACAAGCATCACGATTTTCATTAAAAACACATAACACTAGAATAAAAAAAGTGTTTGGAATCCGAGAAAGAATTAGAATTCTTATGGGCACAGCCGTTATCAATACGCAACTACTCTTAGATGCAAGCAAACTCCTAGATGTTTGATTGTTGCTCCTAGGTTTTGGTTTGCTACCTTTAGTAGTGTTTTATGGACTACCAATATGCATCATACTAGATTTTGAATTCCTATCCTTTCTTGTGTATTTTTCTTAGCTTCTTCTAGATAGTGATTATGAACCATGTCATTTGAACTAAATTATGTCATGTTCTTAGAACAATTCCTAGATGAGCTAAAAGCAATCATATGACCGGGTTTTACAAAGGCGGATTCTCTTCTCTTAGACAAATAGTGTTGATTTACTGGTCTTGACAAATTGTTATTCACATCAACTTGGGAGGCAACTCGTGGTTTTGACATTTGATGCCTTTTAGATTTAAACGCATTCGGTTGTCTAACAACTAATTGGTTTCTTAGTGATTGTATAACCGGTTTCCCCACAACTGATGTTTTAGCAAACTTAGAATCTACACTATTTCCTTTTAACTTCCTTAAGTCATTTTTAAAGCAGCAATTACAAGAACCTTTTCCTGAATTTGAGTTTTTAAATCAGCATTATTAGCATGCAAAGAAGTTATCTGTTCTATAGTCTTTGATCTTATAATTTTAATAGAATTATACAAATCTTTGTAATGCTTTTCAAAGTCTCATTTTCCTTAAGTAATTTAGCCACACCATGTTCTAATTCGATGTTTATTGTTTCAAGTACATCAATTTACTTTTTAATCTTGGCTTTATTACTTGTTTCATTTAAAATTTGACCATGTTGCCCCTATTTTAAAGCTTGATTTTGATATTTAAGTTCAAGAAAATGTGCTTCCATTCTTGTAAAATCTTTTTGAAATTAGGCAACAGTCTTTTTGAGTAAAATATTTTTAGTCTCAAGTGATTGTTTTGAGTATTCAGTTATCTGGTTATCATGTGATGAATCAAGCATAGGAATTTAAACTTGACATTGTTTAGGATACTTGTCAACCCTACCTTCATGAAAGATTTCAAGTTACTTAGTATGTTGTTGTCCTATTGTAAAGATATTACATTAAGTAGTCAAGTTTACCTTAGCCCTTGGCTCTTCGTCATATATGGGTCTGATATCTGCATCATCAGCATTTGTATCATTCCCTAACCTGCCACTGTCATCTTGCACTTCTGATTCTGTCCTAACGATTTATGTGTCAATAAAATCAGCTTCCAATGCTTTACCCGTATCAACCTTAATCTCTCGCGTCTGCATTTGCCTTTTATTCACCCTCTTGTCATATTCTCTTTGATGACGTGTTCTTTCAGCGACAGACTTCTTACCATTAACCATGTGTTGAAGTAACGTGTCTCTAAATTATTTAACTTCGATTCCAGTGCATTCAGCAAAATACTTTTGTGTCATTTGACTATCATAATCCAAGGAAAACTATGAATCGATAAGTTTCTGAAACTGCCTGTTTACCACCCAAAAGGCTGCTATGGATCTATCTTCTTGAAATTCATCTTTGTCAAGTTGCTTTTGTAGTTGGTCTACGTTGAGAAACATTGTACTTGTAAAAGTATAATGATCTTGAACAAAGAGTGACATGATTGCCTGTTTGAACCCATGTTCGATGCGAGTGCCTTTTAAGTCTTCTTTTGAAAGAACTTGAAGGTGTGAATGAAGGGAAGGAAATATGTCATGCATCTCTCTTTTGCTTTTGACATCTTGTACTTGATTGCATGCACATCTTTTGTTTCAGAATTCATGCTGCTTTATTTCACTGGTTTGTTTAATGCAGTCTGAATTACTGTCTTCTTTCTCAAGACAAATGTTTTGTATGACAACTAAATCAGCTTTCAATGAATCAACATTCAATGCTTGAACTGTATTTGAATGATCTTCTTGTGGATGCATCAACTTCTTTTATTTCAACAATTGCGGAGTCCGTTGTTGATGAAGAATTATCTCAAGCATACATTTCCCAATGGAATCCGTGTTACAGATCATTGCATCTTGGAAGGATTGAGCATTAAATCTTGTATATTTTTTCATACGCTCTTTGAATTCTGAATTGAAAGCATTTTAAAACGTTGTTCTGAGTTTTGTCAAAATAGTCTTTCAGTCAGTCTGAGAAAGTATTTCTTTGGTAAGATGTTGTTCTAGTAAATCCAAGTCTTGAGAGAATGTTCTCTTAAAGATAGGCATGGTACCAAAATCTTTTAGAGTTTCCGTAAGAAACTTGAATTGTGACTTAATTTCTCTAAGACTGTTCATGCATCTGCTTCTTGAAAGTTGTGTCTTCTTTTGAACTTTAGAATTTGAACACGGAGAGACTATGTCATTTTGAAGAACTTGATGTTTGAGGTTGCATGTTGTTATTGGTATTTAACATTTTGATGTTGTTGTGAATGGATATCGGATCTTAAGTTTTATGAAGTGATTGAGATTGTGGTTTGATTTGAAGTTCAAATTTACGGGATTTTACAAGTCTTGATTAAACTGAGAAAAGAATAAACTTTTGCGGGATTTTACTAAATCAAGAGAAAATCGTGAAAGTATAACTGTTGTCCTCTAAGGCCGATGTGAAATTAGAATCTCTTAAATAAGAATATTTTGAACTGAATTTGTGTTGCTTGAGTGAACCGAATTTGAATTTCGATGAACTATAAAAATTAAATTTCGGTTGTCTTTTTCAGTTGCACATTTCGCTACGACACATTTTGCTGTTACAAATTTTGCTGTTACACATTTCGTTGTTACACATTTCGCTGTTACACATTTCACTGTTACACATTTCACCTTTTACACATTTCGTTGTTACACATTTCACCTTTTACACATTTCACCTTTTACACATTTCACTGCGAAGAATTGTCACAAATCGCCATCAAGAAGAAATTTGGGCAGAGTTTTATTTTGTGTAAATGTAACAAATCGTCACGAAATAGAACCCCTGTAATACATAAATAGCTATCTAGCACAATACACAAATCACTATAGAGAAAGTGCACATTTCACTACGAAGAAATTGCACATTTCACTAAAACACATGCACATTTCACTGTTTTGTGTAAAATGCACATTTCACTAACCTTTAAACACATTTCACTGTCTTCAAACACATTTTACTGTCTTCAAACATTCTGGAAAAATAACTTTTTAAATCTCTTAAAAGACACTTTTGATGAACGATTTGATCGAAGAATTTTATACTTCTAACTAAATCAAGCCTAAATCTATCATAAAAACACAAACTTTAACATTTTTATCACCAAAAATTTTCTACTTTTTGTTATGATTTTTGAACAGATTTTTTTAGAAACAAAAATAAGTTAAAAGTTAGATAAGCTAGATGATATGGGATGAATATAAGCTGTTTTAAACCTACTAATAAGCTAGAAAAGCAAAAATATAAGAAGATTAAAAAACCCAACAGACTTCTTAAAAACCCGACTAGCCTATTACAATACAAAACTATTTAATACAAAGACGACCGACGACATTCTTGTTTGACTTATATAAAAATAAGGCTAACAAACAAGAAGAGCAATCTTCTCGGTCTTGAGTAATTTTCACAAAACATTCAAAGGAGAGTGTACACATCACTGTGCTTATCCTAAGCGTTAGAAGAGAAGTCTTCTAACAACTAGTTTTTTCAAAAGTTGAACAGAATTTTTCAAGAATGAATCTTTCATGACAATATTTCATAAAAAGTGATTTAACAATTGGCATCTTTTAAAATTGTGTGTTCAACACTCCCTTCCTCACGGAACTTTCAAAGACGATCATTTTTAAAGTGAATCATTTTTTTCCGGGGAGCATTTTTAAAAAACCAAAGTTTTCATGCTTTTGGATACATCATTTCATGACAATTTTTATGTATTTTAAAAGATGTAACAATTGTTCATGTGGTGTCTTAGCATAATTTTTGCAAAAATATTTTCATCAAGACAAATTTCAATTGAGACATCTTTCAAAATTGTGTGCTAGACAGTTACAAAAGTTTTTAAATAACATAAACTGCGTATTCAATGAAAAAAAGTTTTTGAAGACTGTGGATATATCAAAAAATGCGCCAGCAATCGAATGTACATCCGGTATAGAGAAATCAAAAACCGCGCTAGTGGCCTAGTTATCATCCATTTTTGATAGACACACACTCGGATATAAGTTGATTTCTAACTGTGTTACAAGATAATTCAGTTTTGAGCATAGTTGTTCAAGTATTCTTCCAAGATTATTCATAAACTTTCAAAATTGTGTGCTCAACACTAACTTAACCTCAAATTTTATAACTCTTTTACAAATTGGTATCATTTTCAGTGGTGTTAAACATATGTATAATTGAGGGGGAGCTTCAAGATATAATTCCAATAATGCATGCAGCCTTTTATGTATCATTTCCTCTCCATGGATTTTTCATGACAAATTTTAAGCCTTGGTATTTCAAAAACCAAGTGTCTTAGTATTTAAAATAAGGAGAGAAATGTGCTTAAAAATGTTATCAAGAAAAATATGTGATCTAAAAGACTTAAAGTGCTTTTCACTTCTACCCACATGTGCAAAACACTTTCTAATATCAATGCACGTGTGAAGGGGGGGGGGGTATTTCAAAAGAAGAAACTCTCAAAGTGTCAAACATTTTTGATGATTGTATCAAATACTTTGATTGATTTTTTAAAGGTTTTATGGTTACGATCAAATACCCAAAAACTAGATAATTCACGACGATTCTAAAGACATAAAGTGGTTAAGGTTATGTATTGTCCTATGATCTAACTAGAACTAGAGGGATCTACCCAAAGACACTCCATAGTTAGAAATAGTAGTCTTTAGGTAAGATTTAGAGGAGAATGAGTAAAGGGAATAATGTTAACTAAAGACATGATTTATCACCAGAATAATCACAACATGGTGATAATAACGACGTTTTAATAAACATTGAGGGGGTTGATGAATAAATAAGAAATATTATGTAAGGGGTGAAAAGAAAGAAGCCATCCACAAAATATTAGGCAGACACCGAATCAATACATATGATATTGGTCTTCACAACCTTTCCTAACCATTCAAGTTTTTCTTAAAAGAATTTTATCTCATTTGTCACAGAGATTAACATGACTTTTATTGACTCACTCCGAGAACATTGATATTAAATAGGTGGCAGTCTGCTCCAGCCTCCGAGTACTAAAACCAAAATGCACTAATCGAGTCCAGAGCCAAAGAGATTAATTATAAATCTCACTAGGACACATGAATGATGAAACACTTGTTGGACATATTTAAATTCACAAGCTGTTAACAAGAGTCCTACGCATTATCCTTGTAATCTTGCTAGAAGATTCAAAGTGATACTCTTTAGTATTTTACAATGACGAATGGAAATCTTTCTAATGTCAACTTCAAACAGCTATGTGGTAGGTGACTTACGAGATTCAATAAGATTCAAACATGTGCAAAAATGGAAATCTAATGTGATCTAGGTATTGAGATTTAACGAGAAACACCTAAAATTGTTGATGGCTTACTTTACAAGTGAACATCAATAATTCACCTATAATCTTCTGTTATCCTAACTTGCAAGGGAATCTGGATATAAGAATAGTTGTAGAATATTGAAAAGCTTTGTTAGCATCTCTCGACGTATCAGCTCTAGATAGAATACAATTTAAGTTGGAAAACCTGTCAATGAGATTCATTCCACGAATCGAATCCTAATGACGCATGTATAATATTTATCTGTAAAACGGTCCTCACGAAACTGGAGGTTAAAGTTACCGAACTTCCACGAATGAACAAGACATTCATCCATATTTGTTGTTTATCACTAACATTCATATGCAAGTTAAGACGAATGAGTGACTACCTCATCCAGCAACGTCATATTCACTACCACATGCTCATTCATCGAATGATAAATATATATACATGATGAAAGATCAAGTACATGTTGCAAAATTCTTCAGCAACACTGCCACTCAACATCTTCCTAAAGGACACCAAGAGTATCAAGACAAAGAATGTCAAGAAGATTGTTAGCCAGTTTTCAAGACAAGTATGAGCATGTCATAATAAATATCACAATATCATACAAAATACTACACTAGAAAGTTTAAGAGAGAGTAGAGAGAGAGAGGGTGACATGAGGAGAAGGGAGGAAGAGGAGAGAAAGAAAGAAATATTAGATTAGAAGAAAGAGAAATCACCAACCCTTAACCCTTCCCTAGCCTTCCTTTTATAGTAAGGAAGGAGGGACTAGGAAGAAATTAAGGGCTTGTACTTATTACAACATAGTACTTCCCTAATTGCACTAGTTAATCCCTACACAATATTAACTAGATAAATTGGCCATGTAATCAACACTTTCTGTTTTTCTAACAATCTCCCCCTAAGGGGCGATTACATAGGCCTTACAAAGGTAAAGGGATTAACAGTCTTGGGACATCCTCCAACATACTCCTCAAGCCTTTTGAGCTGCTCTTTATGCCTGAGTATCTCGTCAATCTTCTTCAGCATCTCTTTTAAACTCTTGATATCATAGTCGGTCTAGTCTCTTCCTTTTAACCATTTGTTTCTGCTACCCAGCTTGTTCTTTGTCAACATGTCAATAAGATTTTCTTGAATCTTCACAAGTGTACCATCACAGAACTTCTTCACTTCACTTAGCTTCATGAGGGATTTTATGTTGTATTGGTTAAGATACACGACTCCCTTATGCGTTGCAGTCATCATGAATGGTATCCTTTGGCTGACTCCTTTGAAGAACATTATAGGTTTAGTAAGGTTGATAGTTCTTTGATAGCTTTGCACTTCAAGCTGAATATCTTTTACCCTGTTCTTAATCATAGATCTTTTGATAAACATGAGAAGAGCATTGTTGAAGTCTTTCACAAATTCCAATGGTAGATAGTGTAGCTTATCTTGAACCTGGAGCAAGTACATGTCTTCAACATCATTCACACTGAGTCTAAGTAGATCTGCATAGCTGAATTCATACTCTTTATCATCGAATCTCCTGACTACAATTGATGTTAAGAAACCATAATCCCATTTCTTCTTTGTAACAATTCTAACAACTATTTCGATCCTTAATTCTAAATAGATGTTTCCTTTAGTTACGGTACTCATTCCTTCTTTGAAGAAATCAATTATGTCCTCTTCCCAATGGTGTATACCATTAAGAGCTTCAAAGTGATAGCAACGAACTTCGTTGCTCCATTTTTCAGGGATCATATCCTCAATACCTTCTTTGTAGTATCTTGCAGCATAATGCTTAGTGATAGAAGTAGTATACTTCTCTTCTGTGCTGAGATCCACAAGGTAAGAGTAGTCATTGTTGTAGAAGCAAGGATGTGGTTTTGTACTTTTCGACATGTGTCGTTTAAATGATTTGGGTTTAAAGACATCTCCTTCATCACTGTTCCACTGAGCTTCTGATAATACTGCTGCTTTGAGTTGACTAACGAGGTATTCGAATTCCACATCATTGTTGTACTGTACCTTTAGCTGTTCTAATCATGCGCCTTTGAGATTTGCTATTTTAGGCTCGTCCTTCTGGATAAGTTCTTTAAACTTCTTTTCTATGGCGACAGTTGATGGTCTAAGAATATCAAATTCGTTCTCCTTTTAGATACCCCCAACTTCTTTAGAAACCATTTTGGGTTAGAATGTCCTTAGATAAGAACATTTGCTTTGTCTAGGGTTTGCATGACTGGTGTATCATCTTGTACTATA
Organism: Tanacetum coccineum; assembly: GCA_026074375.1. Lineage (NCBI taxonomy): Eukaryota > Viridiplantae > Streptophyta > Magnoliopsida > Asterales > Asteraceae > Tanacetum > Tanacetum coccineum. Next base: position 78,691 of record BQNB010000512.1, on the reverse strand, counting down.
ACAACGGGAGATCTATTTCACCTTGATGATCTAGAAGAAGGTTCAGTAACATCCTTTCTTCTTTTCTTCTTGTTCTCCCCCTCATGATTATTAGGAGGATCTTGATTATCGTGAGACCTTTTGTGAAAGGATAATTGTGTAGCTTGAGCATTGAGTGCATCTGGATCAAGAGTGATGGATTCATAAAGGGTGTTATAAAGTTGCTGATGTGTGGTATAAGTCTCATTTGACTTGTTCGAGTGAATTTTGTTCAGTTGCTTTGTTTTTAGATCTATATCTAAGAGATCATCAGCGGTGGTGGATGATTGAGTGAAGAGATTGATTTGGTTGGTTTTCAGAACTTTGAGCACAAAGGTGTTAAGGCGAGGCCTAACATAATTTGTAATGGCATTTGGGATATGAGTAGGTAGAAGCTTTTTGATTTCTGTTAGAACTTTTTCTTGGACTGCCTTTTTAAATGCTTCAGAATTGTTGAAATTTATAAGAGCTTCCAGCTTCTAATCATATTCACTGAATTTCTATGTGACTGCCTTCTTTAAGTTGATCTTCCTCATATTCTTTTTCACCTTTTGCATCAGCTTCTTTGCTTTGGTTTCTAGGGAGTTTGGTTGGGGATTTGTTTTAGGATAGGACATTTTAATTCCTAGTGGAGATGATAAATGATAAGCATTCTCGTCTGGGAACATTTCATGCATTAAAGTTTTTGTTGCTAGAACATCTACATGTGTACCAAGTGATACTTCGGATGCACCTAATATATAGCTTGTTAGCTCAGGATTTCCCTCTAGGTTATGCACCACTGAGGTTGTTTGAGCATCAGTATACTCTGGATGACTCATAAAATCCGTTAATTTATTTGTAGGTGTTTCGTCTAGCAAAGTATGAATAAAGTCTAGGGAGGAACTTGTAACCGTTGGTCTAAGGTAGGTAGAATTAGGTGTTGCAGTAGACTTGTTATGCATGAACACTCCATACCTTGTAGCAGCATCATCTCTGTCGAAATTATCATCGGATAAGTCCATATCAAATTCGTCAACATCATCAGTTATATTTGCACTTTTATCTAGGTTATCTAAACTTGAAGAGTAGAGTGTTGTATCACTATCAGTATCTGATGTATCATAGTATTTGTTTTGAGCAACACTCGATCCTTCTCCTGCAATGGCTTGCTTCATTTGCTTTAAAATCTCAAGTCTGCTAGCTTTTGATCCTTTCTGTAAGTCTAACAATGACGGAACTGCTGGATCTTCAACTACGGGACCTTTGAGTTTCTGTCCCTACTCATTGTACATATCTACAACAGCTTCGTCAGTTTGGCTATCAATTTTCAATTGACTACTTCGACGTCTGCGGAAACTAGAATGGGGTTGAATAGTTTTTACCATTTTAAATTTAAAACTTAGATTGTCGACTTATGTGAACTCAAGAGATATACACAAGTGTATATGATAGCGATGCAATAAGTAAATAAACAATCTACGTAATATGAACAAGTAAAGATAAGAAAGATCAAATCGATGACACAATGATTTATAGTGGTTCGGCTACGAAGCTCCTCTTCGCCCTACTCCACTCCCTAAGTACCCAACTTGAGAGTTATCTTCACTATGTCAACAAACTCCCTTTAGGCAGAGAAAACCGTACACGTCGCTTACACTTTTTCTAGTACTAAGCTAAATACCGAGTTCTACTACGAGATAGAACCAATCTAACACACTATGTATTTTGTGGCCTAAATACTAAGTTATCATACACATATGATATACACAACACAAGATATACAAGATGAATGATTATCACAAACGTGATGACACAACTAAACTAATAACACTTGAAGTTTGACGTCTTCTTGAGTGTTCTTCACTAAAAAGTGGAATGAGTTGATCACTTGTAATGGATTATGTAACAAGTATAATGATCAAAAAATATACAAAAGATAAAATATGTGTGTAAAAATATTTGACAAGAGTTGTATAAAATGAAAGCTTAATGTTGATATTTATAGGCAACCTTTTGAAATTCAAATATGTCCCAGGGAAATGATTCGTGCGACTCATGGATCCACCATAGCCTGGATCCGTCTCGTGTATTTGGTGGATCCGTGGGTGGAGCTGGGACATCATTTGTCATTTTGTGATTAACCCCAAATCTATACAAAATATTGTTTTGTACTTAATAAAACTAGTTTATTAGATTTTTCTAGAAAAAAATATTTCTTATCACCAATAAGGAAAGATTTTCTAAATTTGGAAAGATTGTTTCCACTTATGGTTAATCTTATTTTGTCTTACATGATTAATATAACTAGCTTATAATTAATCATGTGTTAACTTAAATCATTTGACTAGAAAAGGTTTATGCAAATGATAAAGATTTCTTTGATCATTAACTATGTTTAATAATGCCATATTCATACCTTAAGTGATTTGTCGTCGTCAAGTAAAGTTTCGACTAAATAACTTGTTTACGTAAACTTTTACGTAGTATGACATTATATTTGTTATTATCAAAACATGAAGATCATTAAATATAAATATCGTTTTACGCGAATATTTGTATTAACAATCTCTCCCTTTTTGATGATGACAAAATATATAACTTCATGCTTATTTAAAAGTTACTAAATAAGTATTTAGTGGATGAGTTTACAATCTCTTCTCCCCCTTTTTGTCCAAGCAAAAAGTGTGTTGTTGAGGGGGGTTCTTGCAAGTCTTGTCTTTGACGAATTCGAGGTCACTTGAGTATGAATGCAAAGTAAAAAATAGAGACAATATTGCAAGTGCTTTCCCTTGGTGTATGCTCTCCCTCGTTTGGGGCACCAAGGAATCGAGTTATGGATGCGTGCTACAAAACAAAGTTAGTAGACAAGCAAATATATATATATATATATGACAATCACAAATGCACACATATACATTTTATGCAATAAACATCCATTATCAACACAACAAATGAAAATAATGTTAAATCTATTATAAGGGATGAAACATAAAATTTGGCGTTAAAGCCCATAAGACAAGACAGTTAAATTCAAAAAGAAAAGAAAAGAAAAGAAAACAACTAATAATCCTAAATCTTGGGATAAAATCTTGTCTTCCTTATAATCCAAAGGGTTTGAGGTACCAAAAGAGTGTATTTAGTATGGAAGATATGGTGGGTTTGAGGAACCAAGATGATGTTGGATGTAGGAGCAAATGAAATGAACTCCTTCTTTTAGGCTTTGAAGTTGATTAATTTTGTTGGTAGAACATCGACACATGTGTAGATGAGGGTTGTGATTGGTGATTAGGATTAAGTGATCAAGCTTGTTGTGGAGAGAGAGTTTTTCATTTTGTGGAGTGTGTTCTTGAATATACTCGAACATGTGATGCATATCACGTAATAGTAAACCAATTTCACATTGTGAGTTACTACAACATTGACACGTCACGAGGTGAAAATGAGCTTGTCTTGATTCTAAGACTTCGGGAGGAATAGCATTTGGATCAATCGAAGTTTGAAGTTTGACTTTGAATAACCTTGTTTGGAACAAGACTAGAAGACATATTTCACAGGCTTTTGAGTAAAGAGAAATGACCTTCTAGCACCTCTTCCGCAGGTCGAGTGGCTTTTGATCCGACTTAAGTTTTGATAGATGTTCTTGGATGATTTTCTTTTTTATTGTAGGTGTGGATACATTTGAGGATGTGGATATTTGATTGTGAATATGAGGCAGTGATGGTGTGTCTTATAAAAGACATGGAGTGTATGCTTTGACATGAGGAATTTTTTGAATTATATGGAGGAGGTATTTTATCCTAAGGTTTAAGAGGATGAATGCGAATAATAGAGGGTAAAGTAAAGTAGATAAAGTTGTCTCATTGCAGTTCCTTCGGATCCACCATAATATCACGGATCTTGTTTATGGTAGATCTGTGGGTTCACGAATGACATATAAATAAACAGTAAATGTAATGAAGTTTTGGTATGTGCTAAAATACACAAACCTTTTTCTCAATAAAACAAGCTTAAATGACCAAAAACGGACATAAAATGCTAAATATATGCTTGTTTTGTGTTATTTATTGTGCAGGTAACAGATATTCACAAACAGACAAAAACAAGGCAAAAACTGGAGAAAACCGAGCACGGGATTGGAAAGAGCATAGAAAATCGAAGCCAAAGGCGTATGCATCTTAGTGGGCCAACCCAACCCAAGTTAATGGGACAAGTCAGCCTGTTAAACTTTTAAAACTAGCCTTTATACCACAAAAGCCTAAAAACCCTTAACAAACCAAACCGGCCCAATTATTTAAACCATTAGCCCGAAACCTTTTAACCCATAACCCCATTAACCCAATTACACCGTTTGTCCTTAGGGACTAACACAGATAGTCCCTGCACCCTTGCACCGTTAGTCCCCAAGACCCTAACCCCGTTATCTTTTAAACCCAAATTTGAAATATTATTAAATAAACCACGAGAAAGGCAAGAAAGCCCAAAACAGGGCAAAACCCACTCCTCCATGGCTGCGTATGCTTTCAACACACGCCCTCACCATCTTTGACATACGCCCAGGCCACGTGGCATAATCAAGCTCTCCTGTTGGATGAATTGACAAAGTCAAGGGATAAGGAAAGTCAAAGATACGGTTTTAAGGTTAATTGGCAATGATTTGAGCTTTCCATAAGTAAATATGGAATGATTGGAGGTTTTGAAGGTGATTGACAGACCCTCCTCACAAGGATAAGCACAACACTCCCTATAAAAGGGAGATGGAATTCACAAAGAGGGATATCTGGTTTTAGGAGTAGTGTAGCTTTTATTTACCAGCTTATTTTAAAGCTTTTTGTCTTTTAAATATTGATTTTGTACTTTCCAAGCATTGATACTCTCAAGGACTGATTAATAAGAAGTGAGTTCTCATTTTACCTTTACAGCTTATTTACTGATTGCTTATTGGATCTGCTTATTATTGCTTATGGCTGCTTATTTTGTCTCTTTATGTTAATGTTATAGCTTCTAAGTCCTTTGGATATAATTTCATTTAAACTGTCCTTATTTAAGTTAAATATTTCTAATGTTTAGTGCTTATTTTTCCAAAATCTTAAGCTTAATGGTCTTTAATGTAGTTAGTTCATAATTTGTTTTTCCATTTCCAAGCTCATTTTGGTCTGTTTAAATTTAAAATGGAATTTTCAGATATTTAAGGAGTGTATGGGTTAAGGAATTTTACCAAGGTAAAAAACCTTGCAGGCTGTCTAGGTTATTTAAATGAATTTGATAAGCTCAAAATAGGTTTAATAAGTAGTTTTTATAAGTTCAAAATTAGTCTTGTTAAGTTTTCTAGTTTTATTTTATCAAACTTTCAAGTATGCCATTTTCATAGTTTGCTCAATGATTATTAGAGTTGTTTTCATACTTGTTACTGGCTCAAAATGCAGTAGGTATAAGTTAGATAAAGTGTGTAATTGTCATTTTGGGTCTAAGTCAAAAACTGTCTAAATATCAAGTCTATTTGCCAAGTAAAAAAAGAAAAGAAAAGAAAAGCCAGTTTTCAATTGCCTTATATAGCTTATTTTCTAAATCAAATTTCTTATTTCTAGCTTCTATGTATTGTTGGGATATTAATTTCAATATGTTTTGAGTTTTCAACTTATTACCTATTGCTTATTGGTACTTAATCTAAGCTTAGAGTTAGTATAATGTCCTTTTAATCTCCTCTTTAAGTCATATATCCTTTTAGCTTTTTAGTACTTTTTAGCTTATTATGTTAGCTCATTTTTAGTCTGAATTGCTTATTAGGGGTAGGAGTTGATTGGTTTTAAGCTTATTTGCATTACTTCTAGCTTTTTGAGTCACAATAAGCCAAACAGTCTTAATATAAGACTTGGCAGTCTTAACAAGTTTTCTTAGCAAACTGTCACTTGTTCAAGCTTATTTATGGCTTATTTCTAAGTTCTATCAAAAAGTTCCTTTTCAAAAGTTGCTTATTTTCACTTTTTCTTTAAGTTTTTGTAAAAAGTTTTAAAAAATAAAAAATTACAAAAACCAAGGTCCAGGACTCGAACCTGTGACCTTAGCTTAACACACACACGTATTTAACACCACTCTCTACTACACACATGCCCTTAGGTCTTTTTCATAAAGACTTCACACCATTTTTCTTTTAACCCTTTTTTCCCATTTAAGCCTTCCAGCCCTTTTAAGCTTATTTCCAGCTTATTGGAATAAGCTGGTTTAGTGGTTTTATTTTTCTTAGATTCTAAACTGTTTAAAGTATTTTCCCTAAATTTTTCCGATTTTAATAAAATTGTTTAATATTTTTAATAATATTTTTAGATTAAAAGTGTTTTTAATTCATAATAAATAAAATACAAGTCAAAAAATGTAATTCTTTTTAAAAAAAATTTCTTTTATCATTTAGGACTTTTTAAAATTAAATTTGCTTTTCTAGGGTTAAAATTCAAAGTTGTAGGTTTTTTAAGTCGCGTTTTAAATTCCCGTTAATGTTTTTCGTGTTTAATTCGTTTTAGCTTTAATTGTTGCTTGTTTTTATCTGTTATTTGCTTTACATTTGTAGAAATTAGAATCAAAATCCAAAAATCTTAACCTATTCAAAATCCCGATCACAAACGTCAACACGAAGTTCAATTCACACCTCGCAGGAACATTAACGACGTGGGAAACGACTAGAAGGGGTTACTTTCGAAGTCGATACTTCCGGAATTATATTTTATTTGTGAGTTGGTTTGTCGCTTGTTAAACGTGATTTGCCGGTTCGCCAATATTATATATATATATATATATATATATATATACACACACACACACATACACACTATTGACTACGATTAATTTTTGGCGCCGTTGCCGGGGAGGCTGTGTTACGAATTCCAAGTTATTGTTTGAAGATTGTTTTTTGAAGAACCTTCCTCGGAAGTTATTCTTGTTTTTGTGAATATTTTCATATAAAAAAATACAAAAATAGTATAAAGTAATCAAAAATCCAAAAAAAAAAATTGCTCACTATATTAACGATTACTATGTCAGAACATGAATTTATGAAAAAAATTTAAACATAGAATTAATGAATTGATAGATCAAATCCATGCATCGATGTCGTATGAAACTAATTCAGTATCATAACAAGAAAAAAAACAACGTTAAAGAGAACTCTATCAATTTTGTTAAGTTAATAAATTATGTTTGATTCAATATATAGTGAATTTATGAATACAAATGATGTAATGGAAGTATATTATATACAAAAGAGTTATAGTTTTGAATTTATGATGAGGTGTCATTTAATACACTTATTTAACCTCCTAAATCATGCATTTATCCCAAAATAGGTACTTAAACGTTCACTTTTCCCATGGTAATTTCAGCATTTGGAAGCATTAGGAGGAAATACACGTGACTTGTGCTCATTTGGATAAGAAACGGACAAGATCCGAACTAACACCAAGACTCTTACGATTTAAAGTCTCAGCGCCTAGAAAACGGCGTCCCAAGTCAACACGACCCGTCACACTTCAACTAGTGACGTCGGTCACAACATTTCTTGACCGGCGTCCACTTTCTTTACGGCGTCAGCGCCACACCAACTCAATAACTCGGAACAGAAGATCTACTTTATGACGGTGTTACGATTAAAATGCGACGCCGTCACAACGATATTCTTATAACTATAGACCCGAAATTAGGGTTTTAGGTGTGTAACTTTAGTGTAAAAAAGGGGGACGAACCCTAGTTCGTTTGGCTTCTTATTAGGAAGATTTTAGGGTTTCAAAACCCTATTGTTACCTCCTTCAAATTCATGTATTATCAAGTAAGACTATCTAATTATTCAATATTCTTGTGTTTGATATCTTATTGTTCCTTGCTTTATCTTTAACTGCTGCTAAGCTCTTATTGTATTCATTTAAATTGTATGTAACCTAGAATGTAATCTTGAGTTGTGTTTGCTTCTGTGCAATGAATGTGCATGTTAGGCTTTAGAAAACCAGATTTTGTCTGTATCGCTGTTGACATGTCTAGGAAAACATGATTGTGTAGAAAGGATACCATTGGGTAACATCTCAAACAACTTACCTTATATGGTTTTATCCACTTTTAAGATTTTTCAATTGACATTTAATATACACTTGGGGGGGGTGTGGGGTAATAGTCATTAAACTACCTTTAATTTTGTGTTTTGCCTCAATAGAATATTAAATAAACAGCGGGTTCGTGTAATTTGTTCATGACTTAGGAAATAATTACATAGATCATCACAAGTGTGACAAAGCAACGACACTAGGAGAGGCAATTTAGGGAGTAATACATGACTAAATGAATACAATCTTTTTATTATATTGTTATCACCACTAGCGTAGTTTATTATTTAGTTTAATAGCTAAAACCAACCAAACTCTTAATTATATGATTTTATTGCTTTCTATAAAATATAAAAATACAAAAATAATCTTCTCTCAACCCCTAGAATTCTGTTAGACCGTGATCAAGCCTTCCCAACCTATTCCCCTAGAGAACGATAACAACCCTCGAGTCTTACCTATACTACTACTACACAACGGTAAGAGTAACTCTGCCTAGGAAGTTGTAAAACTTCTTGTAGAAGTCCCTTACGACAACCGCATCAAGTTTTTGGCGCCGCTGCGTGGGGAATAGTTAGGTTTTGATCATAGTTTAGCTTAGTTCTACTTGCTTGAATCCTTTCAAGTGAGAATTTAATTTTTGCATATTAGCTTTATTGTATTCTATCTTTTCTTTGTATGTTTTTTCGTAATTTCCATTGACTATTCCACTCTTCACTATGGAGAACGCGAATCCACCACCAACTAGTAACCGCCATGTCCTACCAGCTGCGTTGCGCGCACAAGCCGTCCAAGAGCTCTACGAGCTACAAAGAATTTCAGCCTTTGTTGACTCTCGCTTAGAAGTATTAAAAACATTCCTTAAAACTTCTCCAACAACCTAAATGAGGACAAATATGAAATGACCTTGAGGCTTCCGATGATTAATCGTTGACACAACCCCATGTTTCTCCCTTCTTCATTCAGACATGATTCGGATAATCTGAAGTGCTTAATGAATTTAACGTGAGATGAAAATGTTGGAATGCTACGCCAAGAAAAGGCAATTAATAGTTTCGATGTGGATGACTTGGCATTCTAATGTATGATTGGATTTAGGAAGTTTGTCGCTTACTTTGACCCCTTATAACTAATGAACATTATTACACGTAAAACCTACAACACTATAATGGTAGAAGGATTAGAAAGTATAGAAAAAAAAACGGAATTGCTGTTGTAAGGATTCACGTTATTATAGGCAAAAAAGCTTCACCTGACATCAGAACTATTGAGGAATTGAAGACATAGGAATTATTCAGAAAAAAAAGGCTAAAGTTTGTAATGGGTAAAACCCTTTTATGGGAAATCACCAAACTCGAATATGAATGCGCTAAAGGATTAACGAGTATTCTTTTAATAGGTCTTTTGATATCTACACATTCCAACTGCCACACACCATACCTTAGGTTTAACACATTTGGGGATTATTTGGGGCACAATACCATAGAGTAAGATCCCAACACCCACTGCCTTGTGCTAAATTCAGAGAGAAATCAAACTAACCGGGTTAAGAAAGCTTATGAAAAGAATAACTTTAAGTAACAGAAACATTTGCTTAAAAAAAACCTAGGTCCCGAAATAAAGAATTAGACCTAGTATCTTCTTTAGAAAAGGATAAGTTTGAGGCATTCTTTGTGGAAAACTTAAAGGTTAGAAAAAACGGGGTTTAAGCATATCCTTGAAAAGAGAAAGGGATGATACAAAGCTTGCATGAACCTTGGACGTACTTATAAAAGAGATAGGGAAACAATTGAAAAACTCAAAACTAACCACATAAGTATCATCAAGCTTAAGGAGTAAAAGGACTTCGAGTCTAGCTACAAGACTCGTAAATAAAGAAAATCACTTTTTGGGAGGCAACCTAATATTTACTTTTCCCGCATATTAAGAGTGTCGTGTGTTTTAATTCTTTATTGTTTGTTTTATTATGTTTGAATTAGTTTGTAATCATGCTTTGTTTGTTTGTAACTTCGTCTTATTTGCAATCAAATGTATTTTGCAACAAAATAAGTGTAAGGGAATTATCCGGTTTTTAGAACCAAATGCAAATATTTGAAATAAATTGTTTAGATTAATTCGCGTCAGTTTTGAGTCATATGATTGAATTGTTAATTCTTAGGTTTTTATGCAACATTTTATACAGGAAAATAACATATAAGAATGAGTGCAGGAAATTTTTCATCAAAAACGAAAATTGAGTTTTCACAGAGTGTGGAGACGGCGTCACGATTTACATGCAACGTCGTTACCACGACACTTGTGACGGGGTCAGGATATTCCTGACGACGTCAAATGCCCAGTTACAGGAAAACTCAAAAAATTTAAGTTTTTTTGAAAACAAAACTTGTTCAACACTTAAGAAAGTTGTAATTCTTTTATAAACATGCAAAACTATGAGTTTAACAATTCTCTCATCCTATCTTTACTACTTTATAGAGTCAACCCCAATTTCACACTGTTTATTATTATATCGCACATTTTATGCTTGGTGTAGTTGCATTTGTCTTTGATTATAGGTTATATTTGATGAGAAGAAGCTTGGAAGTTCTTAAGAAGTTTCATTGGATAATTCTTGGGAGGACGATTTAACCAGTTATCGCATGTTTCTTCTCCATTATTGAGCAAACCAGGGGAGTACTAGTTTCTTTCACTTGTTTTCTTTTCCCTTTATTCGTTTTTACGGGTAATTCTATAGAACCTTGGGGACAATGTTCAACTTAAGTGTAGGGGGAGAAATAAGCCTTAGAAACTATTCCTTCATTTGCCATTTGCTTTGTCCTTAAAATGATGGGTAATATATCAAAACATAGCATAAAAGGGTATTTTGACCCAAATTTAATTTTTTTTATGACACATACCGGCAAAATCCGAGTATTAATAGCGTCTCATGGATAGGAATATGTATGACTAGCACAAAAACCCTCAGAAGTCCCCCTTAAAAATGTGAGGTTCGCCTTTAGATCTTTAGGAATTCGGGTATCTATTATTGATACCTAAGATAGTTTATACCTTTAGCTTTCTCGAGTTAATGAGTGAGCAGTCATATGTATCTATTCTGTCATTATGGATGTGTACGTGTGGTCTTTGTCACCTTTTTTAGAGTATTGAGATCGGTATTAAAGAATCATATGAGTGTACCGGTAGTATATTAAATTCTAGAACTTGTTTTTGTGATGCATCCTGAGACCGCATGTAAGTATTAAGATTTGCTAGATAAGAGGCACTAGGATTAACCTATGTTATAAACCTGTAATTTTTATGATGGTCACACCGATCATATAACTATCCCACACCCTTGCCATGCACTTAATTTTTGTGCAGGATACCCCTAGTATAACCCTCCGAGCCTATTATTTTTCACGGTCCTCGTAATTTTCTGGTAGATTCCAGCTTAATTAATGAAGAGCATTGTTACCCTTAAACCAATCGTTACACCCAAATCACCTTAGCCTACCTTGTATGTACTCACCTTTTGTACATTATTATTTTAACCCAAGTTAATTATTGATTATACGGTTGTTAAGTCCTTATCCTTGTAAATACAGTTTTGGGACGATTGGGATTCATGGTAGTATTCATCTTATGAAGAATTGGGGAAGAAGTAATTTATTACCCCCAATGGAGCTCAATAAGCTGCATGTTATGTTGATCTGCCTTAATTCGGGTCATAGAATAGTTCATTTGTAAAGTATGTAAAAGTTCAAGTGTAGGGGTGCATCTATAAGCCCCAAGTGATGTATTATGTTCAAAAAAAAGAAAAAAAAGAAAAATAGAAAAGAAAAAGAAAGAGATTGATGTAGAGTTTGTATATCTTTGTCCGAGTTCTTGGCTTAGCAACCAAACCAACGTGTATTTGTATAAATAATTAACTAACCCTTCCACTTCAAATTCACCCAAAGCCACCCCAAATGTATCCCATCCGTTTCCATTTCTATATATGTTATCTTTCACCTACACCACACAACCCTTTAAACAGACCTCTTTGATAGTAATGAATAATACTTGCACCTAGCGGTGGATGTTTGATCCTTTACCAAGCCTATGGTAATTTATATGCTATGATAGGTAATGAGTGTTGATTTTCCGTTTCTCCATTATGTTATAATTTATTATACACCCGAGTGAAAGAGAGAATCCCAAACACTTATGTGAGGTGCTAGTATATACTTTCCGTGCTTTTAATTACAAGGTCTAGAAGGTTGTGTTGTAAAATACTTTTAAAGAGTAGGTAAAAATGACCCTCATATTGTTATTGTCTAGGTAGAAAAGCCCATTTGCTTGAGGACAAGCAAATCCCAAGTGTAGGGGTATTTGATGAGGTGTCATTTTATACACTTTTTTGGGGTCATTTAACCTCTAAATCATGCATTTATGCCCAAAATAGGTACTTATTCATTGATTTTCAGGTATTTAGCATTTGGAAGGCATTTGGAGGAAATACACGTGACTTAGGCTCATTTGAAGAAGAAACGGACAAGACTACGGACCTACACCAACATTTCTCAAGATTATGTCTTTAGAGGCTGGAGACGCATCACAAGATACACGTGACGCCGTCACACTTCATCCCATGACGGTGTCACAATAAAACATGATGACGTCAACTCGCACAACCCGACCTAAGATCTAGAATATTCTACTTCAAGACGGCATCACGATTAAAACGACGCCGTCGTAGCGATTTTTCTATATATACAAACCCAAAATTAGGGTTTTAAGTGTGTAACTTTAAATAACTTTTTGGAGACGAACCCTAGTCTTTGTAGCAGCTTTAAAGGTCATTTTTAGTGCCTCAAACCCTATTGTAACTACCTTCTATTCATGTTTTAATCAAGTAAGAGTGTTATTCATTAATCATTCAATATGTCTATGTGTTGTGTGATTAATCTATGTTCTTGCTTTATCCTTAACATGCTAGGCTAAACCCTCCTTTGTATTTGCTTATGATTGCATGAAAGTTAGATTGCAGATCCTATTACTATTTCTTCTTGTTGATGAATGTGCGCGTTAGGCTTTAGAAAACCAGCTTTTGTCTGTATCGCTGTAGACACTTCTAGGGAAACACGAGTGCGTAGAAAGGATACCATCGGGTAACAGTCTTCATACTACCTTACCCCCTTATATGGTTGATCCCTCTTAAGATATTTCACAAGCATTTATACTCTTATGGGCCTTGTAATAGATCAATAAAACTACCTTACTTGTGAGATGTCTTACGAATATTAAATAACGACGGGTTTCATGTAATCCTTCATGACTAAAGATACTTACACAGATCATCACAAGTATGACAAGGCAACAGGATTAGGAGAAGCAATCTGATAAGTAGTGCCTGATTAAGTAAATAAATTTAAATATCATAAAGCCTATCACCAGTAATTAGACAGTAGTATAGTTTTAATAGCTAAAATCAACCAACCTCTTAAATTATATGAGTTTACTGCTTACTTATAATTCAAAAATACAACAATAAATCTTCCCTCAACCCTAGAATTCTTGTTAGACCGAGTGTTAGACCATGATCAAACCTTCCAAACCTATTCCCCTAGAGAACAATAACAACCCCCGAGTCTTGCCTATACTACTACTACAACGGTTAGGTACTCTGCCTAGGGAGTTGTACAACTTCTTGTAGAAGTCCCTTACGACAACCACATCACTAGGTGTAGCAAGTCTTTTGTCGGAACGTAGCTTCTTAGATTTCTTGACAATTTCTTTATGTTTCTTTTGATTTGCAGTTTTTAAAATATTAACACTATGGTTTTTCTTGCTAGAGTTCATTCCATTCACATACTTAAGAACACAAACATCATGATTAACAGTTTTTAAACATTGCTTACACATAGCACAAATAACTTCAGATTTATCATTCTGAATAGCAAGCTTAATGTTATTACTTTCAGATGACTTATGTTTTTCATTCTTAGAAAGCAGTAAATTCCTATGGTGTTCTTCTACTTTAACTTCATTAGTCTTGTGCAACTACTCTTAGATGCAGAGGGGGCCTTATCATTCTTTGTATTGCTCCTAGGCTGTGGCATTCTGGTCTTAGTAGTGGTGTTTACTCCTATAGAAGATAAACCATTTGAGTTAGAATTAACATCTTGCTTAGTGATGACATGAGGCTGTGAAACAGTAATCAATTTTGTCATAACACTTGCTCTAGCTTGGTTGATATGCACAAATTTGTCTTCTCTAGAAGTTTTAGAAGGATTAATCATAAACATTCCTGGGGAAATCACTTCATCATTTTTCACAACTTGTGATTCATTGGTGGTAGGTACCGAGTTTGAAGTGACTGGGTTTGACAGATCATTCGTCTCAACAACCTTGGGAGGAACCCGATTTTTTGAAGATTTTGGTCATTTAGATTGAAACGCATTTGGTTATCCAACACCTGGATGGTTTCTGATAGGTTGCAAATATGGTTTCCTAAGGTTGATTGATTTGCAAACTTAGTATTCGCACTCGTACCTTTGGTGGTGTCTTTTTATTCAGAAACCTTATCAAATAATTGGGCTCTTAACTTAGCATTTTCAAAAATAATATCATTTAATTTGTCTTGCAAAGAGTCAATTATGATTTTGGTTTGAGCCTGAGCTACATTAATAGAGTCAAAAATGTTCTTGTAAATGGTCTTAAGATGTGCATTTTCTTTTGCATAATTCAAAACCTAAAATTCTAAGGACACGTTCTCATCTTCTAGTTTCTGAGACAAAAGGTCAAGGGTATCTGATGCATATTGAGTATCCATACTGTTACCCTTGAGATCTCCCAACAGGGCTTGCAACCGTTCGATTGGATGTTGCATGTTATTATAAGTTTTATCATACGAAATTTTATCATACGAAATTTTATCATATTTGCATTCTTCACATTTTTTGTACCAATCTTTCCAAAGTTTTGCATATTCGTTTTCCTATTTAATGATGCAGTTTTCAAACCTTTCTTTTGTACATTCAAGCCCAGTTTGGAGATCAGATGTTTTGACAACATAAGGACTTTGCACAATAGACATAATATCCTGACTGACAACTGTTCTCAAGAGACGCTCATTTTCTTTTTCCAAAACTAAGATCTTATCAAGAGATTCGTTAGCCTCTTTTGCAAGAGATTTAAAGTCTCGAACAAATTTGGCTGCCTCTTTTACAAAATGATTTTTGAAATTTTGTACTCTAGCATCAACTTGGTTGACAAGAGGAGCAATTTCATCCTTAATAATCTTGTGAAATTCTTGATAAGCCAGAGATGACTATTTGGTTATGTTAGCATTCATTCTATGTTTAATAACAATTTGAAGAGTCACAATGGTGTTTTTACCTCATTTAGAAATTTTCATGCAACACTTGGAGAAGTATCTTCCAAAAACTCTTCATCAGATATTGAAATTAGTTTTCTAATTATGTTTGAAACACTGGCCGATTTAGAAGTATTTAAACAATACACCTCTTCTCATGACTTGCCCTTTTAAGAAACAAAAACCTCAAAAAGTTTATTAATTTTTGCATATTTTGTCGGTTTTATTTCTTTGTTTAATAGTTTCATTTTTAAACGACTCTCTTAAGCAAGTGGCAGTGTTTCCTCCGAATCATACGCAACAGGAGGATCATGCTTTTCTAATAATACTCTGCCATTATACAAACTTTGTTGTTTCTTCTGAGCTTGCTTGAGATAAATGGGATTTTGATAACCTAGAGCCATTTTCTGTTCAGTGTGGTAAAACGAGTCTGGCATAGGTGAAAGCATATGCATCGTTTGAATCGACTAACCCATTTTAACCAAAATGTTATCTAATTCCTTTATCCTTTTCTTATATTGAATTTGTTTATCAAGAAACTTGTCTTCGCGTGTTTTGAAATCACTATTTGAATTTTTATTTTTTTCTTGAAAAAGAGAAACAATTGATTTTTCTTTTGAAAGCTGGTTATTTAGATTTGAAATTTCCTCATTTAAAGCCGTTATTTGTTTAGCATAACTTAAGTGAAGAGAATTTATCTTTTTAGTAAAACATTGTTCTTGATAAACAGACTTTCTATAACCGGTTTCAAGTTCATCAAATGTTGACTTATTGATTTCAAAACTTTTTTCTTGACCTCTATATTGATGAGGTGTCATTTTATAAACTTTTTCGGAGTCGTTTAACCCCCTAAATCGTGCATTTATGCCCAAAATAGGTACTTAATCATTCATTTTCAGGTATTTAGCATTTGGAAGGCATTTGGAAGAAATACATAGGTACTTGAATGCATTCATTTTCAGGTATTTTGCATTTGGAAGGCATTTGGAGAAATACTCGTGGACTTGGGCTCATTTCGATGAAAGAAACGGACAAAGATTACAGTACCACACACCATACTGACGCTTGAAGATTTGTGCTCACAGAGCCTTAAGACGGCGTCACCAACTCTACACGACTCCGTCACAGCCCACTTAGTGATGGTGTCTCAACATTTTATGATGGCGTCAGTACGCACCGACTCGCACACAGATCTAGAATATTCTACTCATGACGGCGTCACGATTAAAACGCGACGCCGTCACAACGATTTTCCTATATATACAAATCCGTTTTTAGGGTTTTAAGTGTGTAACTTTAGAATAAAAGAAAGGGACGAACCCTAGTTCGTTTAGCAGCTGTTAGGGACGATTTTAGGGCCTCAAAACCCTATTGTACTTCCTTCAATTCACGTTTTAATCAAGTAAGATTATCTTAATCATTCAATATGTCTTGTTGTGTGATTTATTATTATTCTTGCTTTATCTTTAGCATGCTTGGATAAACCTTCTATTGTGTTCATTTATGATTGTATGAAACCTAAAATGTAAATATTAGTGGTGTTGCTTCTTGTGATGAATATGCATGTTAGGTCTTAGAAAACCAGCTTTTGTCTGTATCGTTGTTGATATGTCTAGGAAAACATGATTGTGTAGAAAGGATATCATCGGGTAATAGTCTTCATACTACCTTGCCCCTTAATATGGTTGATCCACTCTTAATATATTTCACATGCATTTAATATACTCTTGGGGGCCGGGTAATAGTCTTCATACTACCTTACTTGTGCGTTGCCTTAACGGAATATTAAATAGACGACGGGTTCGTGTAATTCGTTCATGACTTAGGAAATAATTACATAGATCATCACAAGTGTGACAAAGAAACAACACTAGGAGAAGCAATCTAGGGAGTAATACATGATTAAATAAACACAGTCTTTTATTATATTGTTATCACCATTAGCGTAGTTAATATTTAGTTTAATAGCTAAAACCAACCAACCTCTCAAATATATGATTTACTTGCTTTCCATAAAACATAAAAATACAAAAATAATCTTCTCTCAACCCTTAGAATTCTATTAGACCGTGATCAAGCCTTCCCAACCTATTCCCCGAGTGAACGATAACAACCCTTCGAGTCTTGCCTATACTACTACTACAACGATTAGGTGCTCTGCCTAGGGTGTTGTAAAACTTCGTGTAGAAGTCCTACGACGACCGCATCAGCGAGTGCTAAACCGGATTGCATGAAATAGCGATAGCGCTTTTTGAATCACAATACATTGGTATTCTATTGATTTTGTATCCATAGTCCAAAAGTTGTGTCTGCATCCAGATGACTAGTGCACAACAAGTGGATAGTGATACGTACTCAGCTTTAGCAGTTGATAACGCAGTACAATCTTACTTTTTGGAATTCTAGCTCACTATCTTCTCACCTAGAAATTGTAAACCTCCAAATGTACTTTTGCAATCATCATGACACCCTACATGGTCTGCATCTGAAAATGCAATTAGTTCAAAATCGGAATCCTTCGAATACCATAGTTACATGTTATAAGACTGTCTCATGTACAAAAAGATCCGCTTGACCGTGGCTCATGCCTGATAACGAGCACATACAAAGGTGGCAAAAGTAATATCTGGTCTACTGGCTGTTAGGTACATGAGCCCACCAATCATACTACGATATCTCGTCTGATCGATTGGAGTGCCCTGTAAATCAGTATCTAGTCTAATGGTAGCCATGGGTGTGCTTATGGAGTCACATTCATCCATACCATGTTTCTTTAAAAGCTCGATGGTATATTTTAACTGACTAATAAAGATGCCACAAGGAGATTGATGAACTTGAAGTCCAAGAAAGAACTTCAATTCACCCATCATCAACTTTTCAAAGTTGTTTTTCATAAGGTTTGCAAAACATTTTGAAAAATCTAGGTTGGTAGAACCAAAATAATGTCGTCGACATATACTTGAACATGTAAAATGTCTTCCTTTTGATGTCTTGTGAACAAATTCAGGTCAACAATACCTTTGGTAAACTGATGCTCAATTAGGAATGAGGAAAGTTTGTCGTACCATGCTCTTGGAGCATGCTTGAGACCGTATAGAGATTCATTCAACTTGTATATGTGGTCAGGAAAGTCTGGGTCTACGATGCCGTCGGGTTGGCTTATTTAAACATCTTCTTTCAATGGCCCGTTGAGAAATGCTGTCTTGACATCTATTTGAAAGACGGTAAAGTTTTTATAAGCAGCGTAAGCAACAAACATCTAAACTGCTTCAAGGCGAGCAACGGGAGCAAAAGATTCCTCAAAATCAGTGCCCTCTTCCTGTTTGTTACCCTTAGCTACAAGACGAGATTTGTTTTGTATGACAATATTTTCTCTATCTGATTTGTTCTTCCAGAGCTATTTGACTGCAATTATATTTTTGTTGGCAGGTCGTGGAACCAGTACCCATACATCTAGTCTCTGGAATTGATGCAACTCGTCTTGCATAGATTATATCCAGCTATGATCTGACATAGCTTCTTTGATGTTCTTTGGCTTAAAATTAGTGACAGTTAACGCATACATACATACTTCTAAATTAGTACTGAGCCTACTTCTTGTCATCATTGGCTTGGAAGGGTCACCAATCACTTAAACCAGGGGATGAGCTTTTGTCTAGACATGTGTTGAAGTTTAAACAGTAGTAATTTCTTGCATTTCTGACGGTTCTTCAGCGGTTGAAGATTGATGTGTCGTTGTGTGGTAGTATAATTTTTTTGGTATCAGTTTACTAATTATATTTTTGCCAAATTTACCCAAAACAACACAAACGAGCCTGGTACCCTTTTAGTTTATTAAATTGGGCTCCAAACCAAAACACTATCACCCGTCTCCCAAAGTTACATTCTCTCAAATGAAAGGGCTTTCTACAATTGAGGGGTACAGATGTCTATTCAATAAAGTACAAAGTGAACAGGACAAGGACAAATCAGTCATCACCAAACTCCTTAGAAGCAACACTCTCATGAAGGAGGCCACGTCAAGCAAGAAATGCACAAGGGAGAAGTGGGATTACTTTTGGATCACTCAAGAAGTAACACAAGGGCACATCAAAGGAATACACGAGGCATTCCTTAGTTACACACCAAATGATCAAACGCTCATATTTAGGATCCAGTGATTGGGTAATATAGATTGGCTGAGATCAAAAGGAGCGGGGATAGATTTTTAGGCCTAGAACTTCCTCTACAGCCTAAAAAAATGCTCACTATCACACACTCACACACGTGTTTATTTTAGCTTAAGATTTAGTTTTTAGCTTAATTTTACTTTTTACCTTGTAATTTACTTTTTAAGAATTGTAACCAAGTTTTATATTAATGATAATTCAGTTTTTTTTAAATCTCTCATAAGCTCTTTGTTTTTCTTAAGATCTTATTTTCCTTAAGATGTTAAGCTAAAAGCTCAATAAGCTCTCATAAACTCTTATTAGTCTCTAAGCTAATAATGATCTCAATAACCTTAACCTTACTTAAAAACCTAGTATAATCAGATTAAAAGTCTTATTTATTACCTTGCATAATGGATTATAGCTTATGGAAGGGGGATCTAAAAGGGAAGGATCCCCAAGGACTTATACCCTAGCTTATTAATAAGCTAGGGAGCTTGTAGCTGCCATATTTGGTTCCTCTTGTTTAGCTAGAGGATTTGTAAGTTTCTCTTTAATTTCTTTAAGTTTTTCCTTTCAATAATTGTCTATTTACTTTCTATGCTTAAATCTGCTTATTTGCTTATAATGGTTGCTTATTTGTTCTTAAATATCTTTAATTTTGCTTATTAGATTAGTTAGATTATCTGTTTTTGATTAAGTAGTTAAAAATCTTAAGTTTTCATTTCTGTCATCATTAATCTATAAAAAACCAAAAATAGTAGGAAGTAGTATAAATCTTAGATTGCTTGCTTATTCAGTTGTTAGTTTATGTTTAATAAGTTAGTTAAAAGTTGTTTTTCATCTGGTAATTAAGTTTTAATAAGTAGATCTTAGTTTTAAAAGCTTTTTCAAAACTGTCATGAACCTAAAGGGGTGTTTGGCATAGGCTGGTTTGACCTGCAAAAGTCAAATTAGGGTGTGCAATTTGTTTGAGTCACTTGTGTTCTCATTTAAAATGAGTAGTAATTCAGTTTTTATAAGTTAGTTTTCAATAATTAAAAAGTTTGAGTTTATTTTTCATAGTTTTGCACCAGGGCATTTTTCTAGTTTTCTTTGCTAAGTTTAAATTTGATCCAAGCATTCTAGGGAAATTCTGTGCTTGTTGTTTGCTCACAATCACTTAATAGAGAGTGTAGTGTGCAGGTTTTCCTTAAAGGATCTCTGCATTTTTGTTTGTGGTTTGCCATTTGCACTAGCAGTGGTAACACAGTTACCACTGCTGTCACTTTTGGCTTAATTATTAGTTAGGAAATCTTAGATTTTAGCTTATAAAATTCAAGTAGGTAATAGTTTTTACATAGCTTAATACAGATTAGGGCTTAATTTGCAATTTGTAGCTTATCTTCCTAGTTTATTTTGCTGTCAAAAGTCATAAAAAACCAAAAGACCAAAAACAGTTAGCAATAGAAATTAGCTTTTAAATTTCAAATTCTAGCTCTTAAGATTAGGTTTTATTATTTAAATTCATAGCTAATTAGTTGTTTAATAAGGTTGCTTAAAGCTCAGGATCTGAATTGGCTTATTGAGTTTTTTAGCTTAATCTGATTTTAAGCTTTTCTTGCTTTATCCTTAGTTTAGCATTTTGTTTATCAAATTCAGATAGGTTTCAGTGTTTTTGAACCATTTAGCTTTTCATTTTTAGTTTAAATACATTATAAGCTTTATAGAACTTCTTTTGTTTTTGAAAATAAGCTTAATTTGAGCTTTTTACGAGCTTATAAGTAAAAACAAGGGGAAATCCCCACTTTCTGAGGTCAGCTAAATGATAAGCTCTTTTAGAGCTTACTAGTGGTTTTCAGTTATAAGTTCTTTTATTAAAGTTAATCACCTCAACTTATTCTACAAGTTTGCTTTTATAAGTTTTTGATAATAAGCCCTTTTTAATTCATCTTAATTTTGGGCTTAAAAGGGACTTAGGGTGTAATCGGGTTGGGCCTCAGGGTAAGTAGTGAAACTTTTAAGTTTTATTAGTTTTCTTCGTTAGTCCTTTTAGTTTACACTGTTAGTCCTTTAAGGCTTTTTATAGTTAGTCCTCAGTTAGTTATAGTTAGTTAGTTTTTAATTTTAATTGATAATTAGGTTTTAGATTTTAATTAGTTTAATTAAAGTTTATTAAAAAGATAAAAATTAGGGCTTTTATTTTTATACAATTTCTGCATATTTTCTTTATTCAGTATAATTTTTATAAAATTTTTAGGATTTTATTTTTAAAAGTTTTATTACTTTTAAAGTTTTTAATTAGTTTAATTTTAGAAAAATCATATCTTTAAATCTAAAAAGCCAAAAAATAAATAATTTCTTTTTTCTAAAATTTTCTTTTTTACTTATTTTTTTTAAGCTTAGGAAAAATATACTTTCAATTGATTTTTCTATTTCTTTTTAATTATTGTAGATTTAATTAAATTAAAAAGTTTTAATTAATAAAAAATTCAAAAATAATAAAAAAATAATAATTTTTCTTTTTCTAAATTTCTTTTATCCTTAGATTTAGGTTTAGAACTTACTTTGCAATTTTAGGGTTTAATTTTAGTCTATTTTTTTCTTAATTGTCCGAGTTTTATTTGTTTTCCTTGTATATTGTTAATTGTTTAAAATTGCCTTTAAATTTCATTTTAATTGTTGCTTTTTATTTAGCAGTCATAGATCAATCAAATCATCCTATTTTCTATTCAAATCATAATCCAAGCTAAACCGTTTCAATTTCACTAGTCGAGGGAAACGACCCGGGTGATCATATTTACCGGTAAATATACGTATTATATATTATATTATATATATTTTTGAGAGTGAATTTTCCTTAAGGAATTTTCTTAATTGCTCTTAAGGTTATATTATATCGTATATTTTATAGTGTATTAAAACTCCACAATCAGTTTTTGGCGCCGTCGCCGGGGACTAGTGTTTAAGATTCCTTCGTTTTTAGTTTATTTGGTTTGAAGATCCTTCCGCACTCGAAAGTTTCATTCTTGTTTTATAATTCAAAAATCCAAAAAAAATCATAAAATATAAAAAGTAAAAATATTTTCCTTTTCTTTTTAGTATAAGTAAAAGATAAAAAAATAGAAAAATCAAAAATATAAAAAAATCTTCCTTTTTAATAAAGAAATAAAAGTCACCAATTGGTAAACCTCTGACAAGGTTTCCCTTCACAAGTCTGTTTAGGTTTTTGAAATTTACATGACCCAACCTCCTATGCCATAAGTTAGATTCATCAGTTGTAGCCTTTGCAATTAAACAAGCCAAACCTCCTAAAGGAACAATGTTCTCTAAATTGAAACTGTACATATTGTTTTGTCTGGGGACTTTAAGTAATATTTGATTTTCATCAGGTAACTTAAAATCAGGAGACAAAACAAGACATTCAGAGTCAGTAAACAGAACCTTGTTCTTTTTGTCACACATTTGTGACACAGAAAAGAGATTGAAAGGCTGAAGTTCTTTCACAAAGCTTACATCCTCAAAATCTAACTTACCAGTTTTTATTTTCCCTTTACCAGTAATATAGCCTTTACTACCTCCAAAGGCAACAGGGCCACCATTAAAGTCTTGAAAGTCAGCAAGGTAAGCCTTGTTCCCTGTCATGTGCCTGGAACATCCACTATCAATAATTCCTTTATTCTGAAGATTTCTATGTGGATTATCCTGCACATTTAAAAGAAAGTGATTAGACTCTCTTAGGGACCCAAGCCTGTTTGGGCTTGAGTCTGCCTAGTGGATCTTTGAAAGTTGAATAATTTCTAAGGCTAGATCCACCATTGTATTTGGAGAGAATATTATTGTTGTATCCTGGTGTTCTCCATTTACAATCTGCTGAGGACTTAACAGCAGTGTCCCATTTTTCCCCAACAGTACTAACTTCTTTTACCTTAACAGTATAAACCTTTTGTTTTGAAAAATTTGTTTTTAGTACCGTTGTTCTTTTGAAAGGCCTTGTTGATGGTGAATGAGTTTTGTGAAAAACAT
The DNA here is from genome assembly GCA_026074375.1 of Tanacetum coccineum. Classification (NCBI taxonomy): domain Eukaryota; kingdom Viridiplantae; phylum Streptophyta; class Magnoliopsida; order Asterales; family Asteraceae; genus Tanacetum; species Tanacetum coccineum. Next base: position 55,121 of record BQNB010000512.1, on the reverse strand, counting down.
TTATTGGTCTAACACCATTCACAATGGGCTTAACAGTGTTAACTTTCAAAGCAGTGCTAGTTAGTACTGTCTGTTTGTTAACTTTTTGTCTAGCAGTACTAACTCTTTTAGTACTGCTAGCTTTAGCAGTATTAACTGGATTAATTCCAGTTCTTGTTTGTACTGCTAAAGTTACAAATTGATTTTGTTGATTTACCCTTTGAACATTGTTCCATATTGGTTTTCTCACCCCAGTACTATTACCCTTAGACATATTTTGTTTGTTTAATTCAACTTGTTTAGCCAGTTTAACATGATAATCACAATCTCTTATTAAATGACTAAAACTCCCACAGACAAAACATGCTCTTTCATTAGACTCATTTCCCAACTCTTTGTTGTTAACCTTAGGTTTTTGACTATTTGTAGACTGATTCTTAACTTTTTCCCTAGGAGTATCAAGTCCTTTAGTTTGTACAGTCATACACTCATCATCACTGTCTGATTCATACTCCTCAATGATAGGAGCATCAGACCAGACCTTAGGTTGAACTTCTACATTTGATTCACTGACACCTGGTTCAGACACTAATTCAGAAGGTTCTGTACTAATGTTAGAGTCACAGGTATCAAGTTCATTTGTTTGGGATTCAGGTTCACTTGGTTGAGTCTTTTCTGGACCATATGTATATTGTGAGTCATCTATTTCAATGTCAGGTCCAGAGGGCAAATAATTCCCGGTCTAGGTGAGGAATCTGGCTTGCATTTCAACAAGTTTTAGCAAGGCCTTTTATGCCAAAGGTGGGATTTTCAGAATCACTTGCATTGCAACCTATAGACACTCTGTAAAAACTTCATTCATAACTTCAAATGACACTATATTTGTTATCACATACAAGCCCAAATTTATCACTGGCACTCATAGAATAATTTATAATTTTACCAAGATTTTTTGAAGAATGATTCCATTTGTCCACTATTACTTCTAAATCATCTTTCTCTTTTTGAGCTTTAGCCAATAATTTCTTATGGTATATTAGAACATCTGTTTTTTAATCTTACTCTATTTTCATAAAATTTGATCTTTTGTTAATCAAAGTTGATTTTGTTGTTGGGCAAGTACTGTGCTTCAACTTTCTTAAGACCTTGAGTATAAGCTTTTATTTCAACACTAGCATCACTAAGTTGCTCTCTTTGAGTATCATATAGTCTTTTAATGTTAGCATAAGACTCTTTATACTTATTTGAACAAGAAGGTACCTGAGTGTCTGATCCTGAGCTGTTGCTAGCCATGAAAGCATAATTTCATCATTTTCTGAAGAGTTGTCAGTCAACACTTTCTCCATATACTGTCACCAAGCTTTGGACTCTTCTTTCTTTCCAGCTCTGCTCCCATCTTTATGTCCAGGATTCCATTCCATCCTCCTCCTGTTCTCGTCCTTTAATCTACACTCTCTTTCAAATATGCCCTGTTTTGTGGCAGTTGTTGCACTCCACTTTGGGTTTTATCAAAACCTAACAGGTTCTTTTGCATCAAAAACTGTAGCTTCTACCAAGTTTTCTTATAGACTCTTTATCCTCTGGAGATCATTGCACTTGCCATTTAATGTCTATTTCTTCAAGGTCATATTCATTCAACTTGGTTCCCAAGTCCTCATGATCCAGTTGAGGAAACTATATTGACTTGCAAGTAAGGAATATTGATGATGTTTGTTAATGCTTTGGAAACTAAGAAAGAAGTATTGGAAAACACCATAAGAGGTACTTCATTCATTAGTACTGCTGGTGTTTGTCAGAAACTAATGTATATTTTTGCAAGTTGGAAGATGATGATGCCAGTAGAGCACTTTTAACATCATTTTCAAAGACTCTTAGTTTCTTGTTTTTTACAAGTCATCTAAACTGAGACTGTTATTCCTTGGTTTTGTTTCCTCATGATTAAGGGAAACTTATAACAAGCAGAAGGTAGAGATCTTAGTAAATTTCTGATTTGCATCTTCAGTAGATACACTGCTCCATTATCCCCTCCTTGAGGAAATCTCGTCTTGAGATTTAACTAACAGTCACAACAACTTGGTCCACGAACAACTGTGGATACTTAATCCTCATCTGGTCTTCGTGTTCCCAAGTAAACTCAGGACCACGTTTCGAATTCCACCTAACTTTCACAAGTGCTATTTTCCTACGTTTTAACTTCTTAATTTCTCGATCCATAATCTCTACAGGTTCCTCGACAAAACAAAGCGTCTTGTCGACCTTGATCTCATCCAATGGCACATGCAAATTAGCATTCGCCAGACACTTCTTTAGATTTGATACATGAAAGGTGTCATGCACACTACTCAACTCCTCAGGTAACCTCAATCTATAAGCTACAAGGCTAATCCTTTCAAGGATCTCAAACGGTCTTACATATCTTGGTGCTAACTTACCCTTCTTTCCAAAACGCACTATGCCCTTTCATGGTGACACATTTAATAACACCTGCTCACCCACCTCAAACTCTAACGGTTTACGTCTTTCATATGCATAGCTCTTTTGATGATATCTCGCCACTTTAGTCTTTTTCCTTTACCAACACTACCACTACTTTATCAGTATGTTTCTTTGTAACTAAATCAAGTAACAGTCAAAATATCTCTCATATATTCTGCCATAGAACAGGCGACTAACATATCTGCCATACAAAGCTTCAACGGTTAGCACTCCGAATGTCAGAATGATACACTACCAACAAAATTGATAACACATGACTCATTATATATTATACAGTTTCTGAATCTTACGTTCACTTTGTCCATCCGCTTGGAAGGATGCTAAGCTAGTGCTCAATCCAACCGCGTCGTCTCTACACACTTTCTGCAGCATTACCAAAAAACTACGAGGTGACTATCCAGTCAAATCCGAGTTTATCATCACCTGATTACTTTCCTTGCCTTAATATCTATTCCATTATAAAATACTTGATAACTTCACATCCTAAAATCTTCATGTATAGATAGCCGAAAATGGCTATTTGGTCATTCTATGCAACCATCACCTAAATCACAATCTTACTCACTATTTGACTCCTTGGAAATTTAGTGAATAATATCCCATGGTGATTCTAATCTCATTTTGCAATACAGTATCTAAGGCTGTTGCAGCCAGCCAAAAGTCTTTGACATTGTAGGCATCAACCTCTTAAGCAAATCAGACATTGCTATACATAGGTAATATAGCCTTTTCTCACATGGGGCTTCACAAATCATGTTGCTCCTAGGTTATAGTTACTTCTTATCCGCTCCCGATATCTACATGTACCCTTGATGCATGGCATAATCCCATTACACTGATTCCCACTTATAGAAACCAATAAGCGATCATAATAGATCTATACTCTGTCTCCTTTTCTTTCCATCTGTTGATCTAAACCATGTAGCCTTTTTGCGAGTACGTTCTCTTGCTTGAACGGCATCACTTTGGGCTATGCCAGTATCTATTCCTACTCGTTTCATGATTTTTCACTTCCTTTCTACTCATTGCATCCAACCACTACCATTTGCTTTATCAGAGTATCACACAAATCATTCTTCAAAGTTGAAAGCCTCTTCTTGTTTCTACGCCCACACTCATACTTCTAATTTCCTCTCAGTAGGAGAAGTAAGGGGGTTCAACAATTTAAAAAGACAATTCACGATTATGAACGTCTAACCTGCCAAATCTTAAGAATAACATCAAATTCATTCACTGCTCACCTCTTATGGGTTCTACATGAATATTGTTAGGTGTCCACGTGGAACAGAAACATGCACTTCTTCCAGACCAACACTCACACTTATGAAAATCCTTAAGCTTAATAGTTCTCCATTTCTTAGGACTCCAACACCTAACTTAATGAACTTCATGGTTCCTCCTTCGACTTTGAGTAGCCAGAATGTCATCAATGAATACGAATGACAAACTTACCTAAGTACGGTTTGTAAACCTGGTTTCATTAAGTCCATTGAAAACCGCTTAGTGGCATTGGTTAACCCAAAAGGTTAAACCATTTGACTTTTTAAAAATGTCCGTATCTCGTTCGAAATGCGATCTTTGGAATGGCATCCTCATGCACTCGTAGCTGATGATAACCTGACAGAAAATCTATCTTTAAGATAAGGGACCACGGCTTCCTCGTAAACCTGATCAACAAGTCATCATCCTAGGGAGTGGTAACGGTTTTTAACAGTTTATTGTTCAACTCCATGATGATCCAATACACATGCGAAAAAAACCATCTTTATCTTCATGAAAACTCACGTGCTCCCCATGGAAAATTGACTAGGTCTTATGAAACTTTGTCTTGCAACTCTCGAAGTTGTTCAGAACAATTCTGGTTGTTCGAGGGTGATAGACGTTTGGTGACTTCGGACTTGGCGTTCGCTCCTGAAACTAAGTCTTAGCGGAACTCAACTTGTCGTTGCGGTGGTCATTGACAAATCTTCCGGAAACACATCAATAAAATCTCGTTACACAGAAATATCACTCAAGTGTTGGATTTCTCTACCTTTGTGTTCAATTAGTTTTCACGACTCCTTGAGTTCGTTCACATGAACCCGGAAGTATCTCATCTCCTTCTAACGGTATCTAACACCTACTCTATGGACATACTATCACAAACTTCCTTGGAACAACCAGTCCATTCCCACAATCACATCAAATATTCCATGAACTCAATGGTATCAAGATAACTCCCAAGGGTTACCAAAACAAATTCGAATAGGTTAAACAAACGAATATCTTGTAGGTCAAAGGTAGAATGCATATAGGAGATTTCACATACTGCAAATAGCCGTGGATCAAATGGACATAAGATCCCTTTGAAGAAAAGGGATAGTATATGCACGAGATGGAAGCGCAAACGAAAGAAAAATCTCAGGCGTACCTCGACAAATGAACACATGAAAATATATTCAATTACGAAAGACGGAAATTCTTATACCAATTATCGACTTTACTCGAAAGGCCAAATTAAATAATGTTTTTTTAAAATCAATTTTTAATTAAGAAAGTCACTTCTAAAGTTTAAAAATCATTTTAAATAATGAATGAAATGTCTTATATGTAATCTTTGAAAAATTCATACTGGTTGTCATAAAAATCTAGATATGGTTATCTAATGGTGTATCGTACCTTACCACTATGAATCACTTTAAACCGGATTTTTATAATAAAATAAAATCTATTTGCAAAGATCATTTTATACACAGTTTTCTCTAAACACCAACACAATACTTCTAAAGGGCAGTTTTTTTATTAGAAATCCAATTTATAAAATATGTTACTCAAAAAAAAGGACACCTAATAAAAACAGGGCGATCGTAAATACCGTACAGACATAACACCCATTTCCATTGTTTGAAATGAAAGAAAATACCAGGAAACCATATATCACATAAAATCCAAGTGGTCAGAACTCGTACAACGAAAACTCATGCAAGACGTTACATCCAAAGAAAACGTAAGGTCTTATCCAAATAACAATCAACAAGCAAACCTAAAATCATAAATACTTACACGTCCACCAACTGAGTTACGAAAACCAAGGGATTATACAAAGATGAGAGTAATGATCCATACTAATATGTTTAGGAACAAATTAGTGTTTAAGAAAACTTTGATAACTTTATAAGAGTAATCAATGCAAGAAAGGAAACTAACGAAACACGCCTATATCGAAAACGAGCAGATACGACACACTAATTGAACAACGAGCAACACAATATAATAATAATAATACTAGGTATCCTTAAATACTAGATATGAGAGAATACTTACTATTATACAACTAATTTATATCATCCTCCAATTTAGGGTAAGAGTATAATTTCTACTAATATACCATACCTTTTCATGACTACACATATAAAAAATCAAAAATATTTCACTACCACCTTTTAAACCAAAACACAAATAAATACAATCATGGTCATAAGTCTACGTGTGTGATGCCTTTATAATTATGTTGGCCACCATAATTATAAGTGCCTCCTTTCAGGGACGGAACCAGGACCAAATATAACTGGGTGTACAATTTTTTTTGAATCGTAGCCTCTAGACTGCACTTTTTCGATGGATCGGGCGCATTTAACATGCATTTAAAAAAGAATCAATGTTTTTTTCAAAAATTAACACTAAATCGAAAAACTTCATGGGTGTCCCGACCACCCACGGGACACCCCTGGTTCGTTCCCTTGCCTATCACATTCACACCGTGTACTTACTTCCAAGACTACCTATTTCAATCATAATTCACATATAAGCACATATACCACATTGCACATCTTAAACCACTCCAACTTAACCATATAAAGATGCTTTCATCAAATAATACATAACTTATCGATCAAAATAAAATCGAACGACAGAAAAGGCACAAAAGTCTCGCATCAATCCCAAAAGTACAAATTATCCGAATAAAAATAATCTATAACTACATGACAAGGTAAAGGCGGGATAAACCTTATGGTCTGGGCTCGCTTGGGTTTGACTTTGCCCTTCGCAAGAATCACCCACCTTTGCGTGTTCAAAGCCCTAGTACGCGCATCGATATAACGATAAAACTATCCTATTCTCTTCTGTTCCACAAGAGGCCTTTATAACGCTTAAGTCCAGTTGGAAAAATGGTTCCCCAACGAGATTTTTGGTGTTGAAGGGAAAAAACATAGCTAAAATACTAAGAAAGTAATACATATCAGATCAGATAATGGTAGGCAAAATAACTAAAATGACAACTTAGGAAAATACGAGATATATAAGCTATGCAAAAATAGAGGGGAAGCATAGCAGTTATAGCATTAAACACTTAAGCCCTAAATGCATCTACATGAAGGACCCCTAGGTTTTTTGTCTAGGTAACCACTCTACTTACTCTATCTAACCATTGGCTCTGATACTAATCTGTCACACCCCGCCAAGGCAAAAACGCGAGGCGCGACGAGAAAGGGAATCAGCACAACACATTGGCGTCTATATAGAGAAACTAAAACATGCATAAAATACAAGGTATAGACACGCAGTATCATGAAAATTATCCCAAACATCATCAAAAAAAATCCAAAAAGGCGTTTGACATTGAATGAAGGCAGTTCATGTCAACGTCATGACATGCAAACATTCATACATCTAAAACAAATAATGAAATCTAGATAACTAAGCTTCACCAGCTGTCTACAGTCCATCTAGCCACTTACCTAACTTTAATCTCATCCTGTTGAATACCTAAAAATGATGCTTATGCGTCAACACAATGGTTGGTGAGAAACATAGGTTTTCAGATACATGTATTCAATCCAATTCCAAAATCATTAATCGAATTACTGTGATTATAAAACAATACTTTCGCATGACAATTATGCTACTAAACATAAAGCTTAAAATGCAATTGCAATCCAAATTACAATTATATCAAACTCCAAGAAGACGACCTCAATCTCTCTTGGATCACTCTAAATCCTTTTCCCCTCTAGCTCAGGCCAAACGATATCCCGGCAAGTAAACCCTCTGACTAGGCAAACATTAAATATCACATCACATAACCAAATCTCTTTCCTTATAGCTCAAGCCATGGATACCCGCAAGTAATCCACCTGACTAGGCAATAATACATCATTATCATATCACATAACATGTAGCACATAACGCATATCAGTCACATAATAGTCCATGCATTTACACTAACACGTAATCACAACAATTTAAAACATATTTCAACACTTGCATCATTTCGATCCCAAGTTTAAAAAAATTAAAAAGCAGGACTATGTAACTCACCTGAATGCTCAAAACGTAGCTTCCAATTCCTATCACGCAACTATACAAATAATAAACTTCGTTACACGCGATCCAAGCTAAAAGCCACAGGTCAATGTAAAACAAACATTTGATGGTGTTCTAAGGGTTTGATTAACCATCATGGGTCACCCTGACACCATTCCCAACCTTAACCATCTCATTAACCCATTACACTAGATAACTATAATTGATTCAAAAATGCAGAATTTTAATGTATCTTTACTCTCTTAAAAATCTTACTTGCTGACCTTCATAAATTATACCAAAAATCATCTAAGTTCATTTATGAGTTTAATAACTAACTTAGGATTCTCAAGCTACAGTAATCGTGCCCAACGAACTCCTGAAATAAAAAATCTAATTCAAAAACTGTCCAATTCGGAAATCTGATTGCACACAAAATGTATGGCCCTAAATACCATAATTAGAAACAAAATCAGAAAGCTATCCTTCTAGAGTTTCTTAATATAAATATTGACAAATTATCCACTGTAATGGTATCCTTTATTCTACTTTCTAAGTTAGGGTGTTACCTTCTAACATGACTAATTCTGACCCATATTTGACTGTTTGACAAACTTTTCTTGTAACCAACCGTTTGGACAAACTTCCAGAAATCAAAATATTCAACGGCAAGACTTTTTGAAAAATGATCTCTTTCGAAATTCAATTTAGCTTTTGAATATATCAAAACATGTTTCTATTCATCAAGATATCATCAGTTGATCCACCCCTAAATTTGCTCAACTCTAAATATAAATTAACGTCAACCTTAACATGCAACATGCTTGATCATAACCTAAACTAACCACTAATCATCATACACCATTAAGTTCATATATAATCTATATTTTATGGTAAAACCTTAGAATCCATCATATTAATTGTTACATGATTTAAAGAAATGCTAAAACACAACCTAGGTAAACGAACATACTCTATCCTTATTCTTGTACACTAATTCACCAACTTGTTCTTGATAAAAAAAACTTTTTTTTCCTTCTCTTGATGGGCTTTTTGGCAAACACAAAAGAGATGAGAGAAAAGTGTTTTGGGAATTATTGATCTTTATATTTATTATACCTAGATTCAGTAATGGTTTATCAGATTTGTTTCCTTTTTTTTCTTTCTTTTATGACCGATCACAAATCACCTCACATTTTTAATTAATTATATTTTTTTATATTTATCCTATACGAAATTCGTTCACCCCCTCTATTTATATATATATTTATATTATATATATATATTTATATATATTTTATTTTATATATTAATTAACTAATTATTTTCATTACCTTAAGTTTTTATAAAACCTAAAGCTAATTTTGGGTAAACCTTTTTACATAAACGCTACTTACTAAACTTTTTAAATATAACTTTTCATTTCACATTTCACTTTCTGTATTTAGAAAGTATTCTATAGTATTCAAATTTTACTCACTTTACTTATTTCCAACATGATGTGTTTCCCATAAACCCTTAACACAAAATCATTCAACTATTGACGTAGCATTGCATGCAATACGCCATTCCATTCCATTCCATTCCATTATCACTATACTGTGAACAAATGGAATACTTTATTACAAACTCAAACAGCACTTAAAATGAGATGATCATTTACCTCAAAATGATATCATTACACCTATTCAATCCACTTTAGCACACACATTTAAAACACATAACCACAAGTAAATCACACATATTGACCTTAGCCTTTATAAAGGTACTAATAACCTAGTTAAATAACGGATGTCCACACCTAAGTCTAAGAAGAGAACATCTAAGAAACCTCAATTACCTAAGACACCTAAGTCACCTATTGCCACACCTAATGATGATGCTGCACAGAACGGTTGTTCATTTAGATTATAGGCAAGATGGATGCAAAGTGAGAAGTTAGTTTCTTATTTAAAACCTTGGTTCCTCTCACACATGTTTCAGAATTTCTATTTGGGGTCATTAGTTACTTACTACGTGGTGGTTGATGCCTAAGTAGGAAGGAAGGAGTAAAGCCTAAGAGAGTGAAAGCTATAAATATGACCCTTCAGTCGAGTATCAATGATAGGATACTAGCGACTCAGAAGGAGGTTGTGGATGAGTTTGCAGGATTGCAAAAAGGTTTGGATGAGATGATAGAACGACTAGAAGATGATGGGTAATTTGTACTACCCTGCGATAGAATATGAGTACCTTTGAAGGGTAAGTCGGTGAAGAACTGATAAGGATGAAAGCCCAAAAGTCAAAGTGCTCTATACACCCAGGAGCTGATAAGATGTATTACGATTTAAGAGATAGGTATTGATGGCCTAAAATGAAAAATGACATAGCTGAGTGTGTTAGTAAGTGTTTGTCTTGTCTGAAGGTTAAGGCTGAGCATCAAAGCCCATCTGGCTTTCTCCAGCAACCTACGATTCCCGTATGGAAATGGGAAGGAATATCTATGTAGTGGGCATGACACAATTTGGGTTATTATGGACTGATTAACTAAGTCTGCTCATTTTCTACCTATGCGAGAGGATTATAAGATGGAAAGGTTGGCTAGATTGTATTTAAATGAGATTGTTGCAAGACATGGTGTGCCGATCTCGATTATATTAGATCGTGATAGTCGTTTCACATCAAGGTTTTGGCAGTCAATGCAAGAGGCATTAGGAACTCGTTTAGACATGAGTATGGCTTATCACCCTTAGGCCGATGGTCAGAGTGAGCGTATTATTCAGACTTTAGAAGACATGCTTAGAGCGTGCGTCCTGGACTTCAAAGGAAGTTGGGATGTTCATCTTCCGTTGGTTGAGTTTTCGTATAATAATAGTTATCATGCTAGTGTGAGATGTGCTCCGTTTGAGGCATTGCATGGTAGAAAGTGTCGTTTGCCAATTATGTGGGCTGAGGTTGGAGAAGGTCAGTTGATAGGACTTGTGTTAGTGCAAGAGACTACTAAGAAGATCTCGCAGATTAAGGATAGACTTAAGGCTGCGCGTGATCGCCAGAAAAGTTATGCTAATAAGAGGAGGAAGCCTCTAGAGTTTAGTGTAGGTAACTATGTCTTGCTTAAACTGTCGCCTTGGAAAGGTGTGTTGTCTAATAGTACGCTTTTTGAAGGAAAAGGAAGTTAGCACCTAGATTTGTTGGACCTTTTGAGATTATTGAAAAGGTAGGCCCTGTGGCCTATCGGTTAGATTTGCCTGAGGAATTGAATGGTGTTCATGACACGTTCCACGTGTCAAACCTTAAGAAGTGTTTGGCTGATCCAACACTGCAAGTGCCTTTGGATGAGATTCGAGTTGATGCTAAGTTGAATTTTGTAGAAGAGCCTGTAGAAATTTGGAAAAAGAGTTTAAGAAGCTAAAGCGTAGTAGGATTGCCATCGTCAAGGTTCGGTGGAATTCAAAACGTGGCCCTGAATTCACGTGGGAATGTGAAGATCAGATGAAATTGAAGTACCGTATTTGTCTTAGTGATGTTAGTATTGAAATTTCAAGACCCCCTCCATTCTTTTTTAAGGGTGGAGTAGATGTAACCTTTGCCTTTTGTATTATGAATATTTATTTTATAGTACCTTTGGGACTCCCCCCCATTTGGACTTTTGTTAGTTTATTTAAATTTTTGTAACCGTGTTGTACGGGTGAGTGATTTTGTGAGAAATTGTGGTAAATTATGGTTTATTGTGAATAATAATCCCTTTTGGAAGGTATTATTGTGTAATTTGTGTATTCCGGGTGGTTTGACCCGTGAATTTTGAGAAATGCCGAAAAACGAGTCTGACACGTCCGTTAATGTCCAATTTGAGTTTTGAAGGGTTTAAAGTGAAAATATGTCATGTGAATACTCTAGGTTAATGGAAAAGTATTTTTAAAGTGAATAAAAATGCTAATTAACTTTGGGGTAAATTTTACGGTTGAGTTTTACGAGCTTTTAAGTGATTTCGACACGAAAAGAAAGGCCCGAGACCACTTAGGATCCCTTGGCCGGTTATGGGAAGTGTAGGGAACAAAATGGCTAAATTTTAGCAAGTATGTCCCAAGGTGTGTACACTTATATTCCTTTTCACCTCATTTCCACTCATTCTTATCATTTTCAAAAAAATCAAAAACACACACACTTGTGTGTGTGTATATTCGGCCGAACTCAACACAAACAAGAAACACATAAATTTTTGAAGATTGATCAAGAAAACATGAAGACATAAATATTTGGGGTTGATTCTAGTGTTTGGTTATTCATTTAAACAACGTTTGGGTTGTCCGGTTCGTGTCGAAATCTACAAATTTGAAGATTTTCTTGTAAGTTTTCAAATTTAAATTTCGTTTGTCCTTTTGGGTTTATTTTGATGCATAGATGTTAGTTGTACAAGTTGATCGTTGTGAAAATCGATTTTTGGAAACGAAATGGATGATTTAAGGGGTGTTTGGTTCGTGTGGTATAAAAAGAGAAAAAGAGGTTTTTGTAGTTTTGATGTTGTGGTCATGATGGTTGAATAATATATGATGCTAGAATGATTATTTTTGATAGTAGCTTGTACAGCTTATTCGGGCTTATTATTAAGCTATTTTTTCTTGGCTTATTTGGGCTTATATGCCACGTGTGGTTTCTCAAAATTACTAGGGAAGTGATTTTGATTATTTTTATGTTATGGCGTATGCTGTGGACTATTTTTGAGGCTTATGGTAGTAACCAAATACGATAAGTAGCTTTATAGCTTATTTTCAAGCTTAATATACGTAGTATGGAAGTTATGGACTCACGTCCCAATAAGTCTATTTGAGCCGCGGCTTAATGGGAGGGCTTATTGTGGTTCAGATTATTTTTACATATAAGCATATACTTATATATGTAAATGAACCTTGGTTTTGGACTTAAATTGTATTTTGGACTTATAAATGTCCTAATGGACCCTTGTTGGGCAATAAGCGATATTTAGTAGTTATGAGAATTTCGGTGGACTTTTGAAAGTGAAAATGTATTTACGAAGTGATATTGAACGATATTTTAGGAAAAACGTTTTAGAAAACGTTAAAGATTAAGATTTTGGGATTTTGTCGAAAAGTGTCGAATTTGTGAAAATTGATGAAAATAAGGTTTGAAACCTTGAAAAACGTTGTATAAACGTACGGGTCATGTCAAAATTCCATAAAAAGTTTATACTTAGAAAATATTTTAAAAACATGATTTTTGATATTAAATAATAAAATATTATTTAATTATTTTATTTATTTAATAAATTCACTAAAAGACGAAGAATATGATTTTTCTCGAAACTTCTCTAATGTGTTTATTATGAGTAAACGTTTCATTTTCAACCGTGTAATGATTATTCTAAAGTGTCTAAGGTTTACCGAATGGACTTGTCGAGATATATTTATAATTATTAGTTATAAATATTTATTAATATTACTTATCTATTTTCTCTAAATAGTATAAGTATGTATTATCGGGGAATGAGATTAATATGATTGTGGAGTTAAGTCGTCAACCATCAAACCACTAAACTATTTTGGGTAATTGTACAACGCGTCTAAAACACTATGCATCAAACGTGAAGATTGTTTTGGAATTAGATGATTGAATTGGGACATTAAATGGACTAGGTCGTGTGCGGGCGTCGCTGCATTTGCTTGTGTGATTGAGATTGGGTAGCTAAAGACTTTCTTGAGGTGAGACCTCGTAGCCCCACGTTTTATTGGTTTTTCGTTGGGGGAAAGTGATACTCAAATGTGTTTGAAATGTTTTGAATTAAACTATGCGAAATGTGGTTTTCTTTTTGGACAAGTTATGTGCTTATGACTGCCATGTGAATATTAAGTGTTTGGATCGGATGGGTACGCCTACCCAGTGATTGTGATTAAGGGTGCGGATAGGTACGCCTACCCAGGGTTGTATGAGGTCATGCCCTAATAAAATGCTCCAGCTGGTAGGCCCTTTAGGTGTGTAAGTGTCATATTGTGATTGACTAGCTGTAGTTCTATGTCTTGGATTATTGTGATTGACTAGCTGTGGTGCTATGTCTTGGATTTGTGATTGACTAGCTATGGTGCTATGTCTTGGAGTGTATGCATAAATATTCACTATCATATAGCACTATTGTCCACCATTGAAATATTGGCACAGCTTTTGGGTTTAAGGTCAAACCTACGAGCTCACCAACATTTTTGTTGACGTTTTCGAGTATCATTTTCAGGTGAAGTGAAAGAGGAATAGTTTGGTGATTGTGATAGCATACTTAGAAGTATCTCGTATGGAATTTCGTTTGAAGTCTTGCTTGCTTGTTGTTTTGATTCTAGTTTTGGATGTTATGAAATAAGTTTGTATTTTGGTCCCCTGTGAGGGCATTGGAATAATTGTAAGAGATTGTGGATTTTAGTTGCGATTTGGGACATCACTTGAGTTTGTTCTAGGTGGATGGTCTTCATAGCACTTGGAGTTTATGCAATGTAGTTTTCTTTATTTTGTACCTTGTGTTATGATTGATCATTATGTTGCATTCCCGAGTTTCCGCCTTTGTCGAGGTGTGACACTATTTTTGTTGGAACCTTTTCTATTGTGAAGGATTTTGCAGTTTTAGAAACTATGGATGATTATAGTGATGAAGGAATGGGCGATGTTATTTTTGGTGAACCATTTTTGAGAGAAGTTGGAATTAAAACAAGACGGTTCGAAGGGATGATTACCATTTACAATGGTAATGATAAAGTAACCTACCAAATGGTGCGATCACATAGGCGGGGGGGGAGGGTGAGTTGATGAGGTGAACCGATAGGAGGGGGCGATGGGTGGGCCAAGGGCGAGTGTGGGGGAGGGGGGGGGGATGGGGATGGGGGGGGGGGGGGGGAGGGGGGGGGGGGGGGGGGTGCACTTAAGGGGGGGGGGGGGGAGGGGGGGGTGACGGGGGGGGGGGGTGGGGGGGGGCGGGTTGGGGGGGGTGGGTGTAGTGGTGATTGATGAATGGTATCTCGTATTCGTACCAAAAGCTTAAGGGGTTCTACAAAGGAGTATTGAATTTAGGACCCGATTACATTCGAGATGCGAAGATGGAAGAATGGCTCACACGCGGGCACATTAGCGTGCATGAGATGGAATGAAGAGAAGTTGAAGAAAAGTCTAACTTAAAGACTTTGCTGTAAACAAAAGTGCTTCCCGGGAGATAATCCGGATTGTTATTTAATTTTATCGAGTCTATCTTCCCAGACATCCATACGGTGTATCCGCTCCATACCATACGACGTATGATTGTCTGGACGTTATCAGTCTTTATTTTTTATGCACTTTAAAAACATTATTGTCAGTTCTGTCAATACGGCGTATTCATGCACATGATACATCGTATTCACCAGACTGACCCGTATTTAGTTTGTTTAGTTTAGTTTAAATTAACCGTAGGTACCAAGATAGGAATACACGTTTTTTCCTATATTTTATACAGGACCTCGTGAGAGAAAATCGACGAATATTGGTGGATAATTTACAAATCTGGAGATCTTGAAGTGTTGGAGTCTTAAAACTTCAAGGAGAGGCGGGGGTGGGGGGGATGGTGGTGCCAGAGGCGGCATGAATTCTTGCTTAATAAACTTAACATGGAGAATCTACCGAGCAAATATCAGGGGAGTTCTCATTCTAATTCTTTTTAATTCTCATATTTAATGTTTTATCTATATAACGAGGACGTTGTATAATTTAAGTGGGGGGATGGGAATTAGAATGTTTACGTGTCCTAATTTTCACACTAAAATGCTTAAATTATGCTCAAATTTAAAAAAATTTCAAGCATACTTTTTGTGAAATTACATGTTACATAACCCGCACACAACACCCTTTTTGATAATTGTATTTTTTGTATTTTAATTTTTTATTAAAATAATTTTTATATTGGGATTATATTTGTTTATTAATTATTGTTTATTTATTTTATATATATTTTTTATTATTAACTATTTATATATTTTTTTTTTATACTTATTGTGAGGATTTAAACCTTATCGTGCCAAATGTTTACCCAAATTCCACAAAATATGAGTGTGCCGATGATGTTGTAGACTTTAAAACTTGGCTTGGTATATCTATTCGAGATCGCAGTGATAAGTACTATGGATTTAGATGGAGTAACCTGTTTAAATTGGTAAATTTTAGGATTACACCCAAATCGTCTTTACATAGTAGCTTATTAACGAGCAACACTGGATAGTTAACGCCCCTGTATAAAACCCTTGTTTACTCTCAATTTTAAGAGTAATATACCCCCTAAAACAACCCGTAGAGCCAATCCCTTAGGAACTACACCAATTATTTGTTTCGTTGCACCTTTACACCTTAGCCTACCCTGTTAGAGTAAGTTTATTTTACAGTTGCTAGTTGATTAAAGTGTAAAGTTTGTATTTCTCGAGTCTTGTGTCTATATTGTACGTATTGGAAGAATATTTCACATTGCAAATGGGGAATGTATAATTATCAGTCAAACTCATGTATTTTACACATCGCAATTAATTGGTACCCGATCATAAAGAAGAATTATTGAAGGAATTATCCAGAATTATTATGATCGTAAAGATGGTGAAACTACTCCGAGTTTCATAGTATAGTGTTTAAAAAAAGAAAAAAAAATTAAAAAATTAGAAAAAACGCAACAAAAAAGAAAAGGAAAGTTTGAAGATAATCGTTTCACAACTACCGAAGGAATTACACGAAGGATCGATTATTCGTTGATACAAATCGAGGATGTAGAGTATTGTATAAAATGGAAGATATAGCCACTTGCCTTGTAAAGTATGTAAAGTATGGAATGTTTAGGAATTTGACCGTTATGGAAACGCCAACTTAGGTTGTTGTTTTTGATCTATGATCAAGACGTTGTAAATAGTTGTGTCTTTATCATGGTAACGGTCAGGAAAAAGTGTCTAGTAACTTGTATTTTAGACTTAATCTATTTGTTTCGTAATTTTTATTTAACAACAATTTAATTCCCTTTCCTAATCATTAACCATGGGTTTTACGCGAATGAGGATGTGATAGAGCATGCATGTCTATTCCGTCGTTACGGCCATGTATGCATGTCTCATCTGCCTTGTTGGTTTATTGCTATTGGTGAAAGTTAGAAGATCCATACCCTATATTACTCTACTAGTCCTACTCTTTAGCTCATTCGAGATAGGAGTAAGCAGTCACATGTGTCTATCCCATCATTACGGGTGTGTATGTGTGGTCTTTGTCGCCCTCCTGGAGTATTGGTATCGATAAAGATTAGTTAGAGTAATCAACCCTAAGCCTTCTCATATAAACCCATATTTACCTTTATAAACTTGTTACTCCTTAGCTTTAGCAGTAGAGATGTGTATCCTTGCCAAGCTTATGATAGAATACTCTTCATGACCGAGCAATTGAGCGAATTAGTTACATGTTACCACATAGATTAGTTGAGTGATTTGAGTGTTTTCATCTTCCTATTTCGTGAGGTGTTTGGTTGTGTACTTGTAATAGATCAAATAAATGCTTTAACGGAAAATATCCTTAGGGATACATTTTTATAAACTTCTAAAGGCTACTTGATGACAAGTAGGATTCAAGTGGGGGGATATTTAATGACATCAAATAACGTCTATTTTATAGCATCATTTATCCCATGTATTTAACCTATTTTGTATAATTATTGCAAATAATTGTTACTCAATCATTTATATTTGAGAATTACAGTAATTACGGAGTACTTGGTGAATATTAGCAAAAGGCGTGCATTCTGGAGCTTAAATGAAGATATTTTAAAGATTGGAGTACTTGGTGAATATTAGCAAAAGGCGCACATTCTGGAGCTTAAACAAAGATATTTTGAAGATTACTATTCTGACAACCAATACGCCGTATCCATCAAGGAAGATACGGCGTATCTGTGCCTGCACTCACCAAAGACCATAAAGGAAACTTGATCAATACGCCGTATCCAGTGAAGACTAATACTCCGTATTGGATATATACCATGTGAATATTCTGGAAGATATCAAACGTGGTCCCTACTCCAAGAAACTCCAATACGCCATATCTAATACCTTGGATACGCCGTATCGACACCGACTCCAGACCCTATAAATACAAAACTCAAAAATGAGTTTTGTGTGTGCTAAATCATATTTTTGATACCTAAACCATAAAAGTTGATTTTCAGAGGAGAAAAAGAGCAGAAGAGGTCTTGCAACGCATTCCAATCCATAGAAGACAATGTGTAAATTCTTATACTTTTGTAATCTTTCAGTTTTTGGTATCATCCATTAACTCGGTTAACTCGGTTAGTTTACCTTGGCTAAAGCAATTATGATGTTTAAAGGCTAATACCTTCGGGTATTAGCCATTATAATGAAGATTTGAATGTGTGGTTTTGTTTATATCTCGATTCTTAATTTATTGTTGTATCCTTGTTTATGTTTATCAATATACTTGTTTACGTGCTTTTGTATGCGACCTATCATTCAACTGGATCTAGTGATATGGACCAAGTAATCTAGATGCCGAGATAGCTCTCCATATAGTGATTTATACATCTAGAATCATAGGATCACAAGTATTGTCATTCTAATATCATGCTAAGGATACGCTTCTGGCTTAACTAGTTAACGGAAATGGCCTTTGGTTTTTTGAACATGTTGACTAGTAGGTGAATCTAGATAATTTAACAAGTAATGTTCTGATTCCATTTAATAGTTGGACAAGTGGACTACTAGAGTATAAATTTCCATTAAGCAGTAAGTGGGTAAAGTCTCTATGAGCTAGGGTTTAACAAGATTATCATTGCCTTAATCCTTAAGATAGATTATAATCAGCAAATAAGGATGCTTTATGCGAATGCTTTAATTGTGATAGAATTAATGTGTCTAGGTCTTAGGATGAAGTCCCGCCTAAGTCTAAGAATGATATACCTCTTCGAGATAAGTAATCATTGCACTGAATAAACAAACCAACTTTTAATCGGATTAATGATGGCTAATATGGTTTTCTATCATAAGGCTCAACCGCTCTTTTATCTTCTGTTAATTTTCTTGCGTGGGTTCAAGTGTCTTGAATTGATTGTAGTCACCACCAAACCCGTGCCAGTCTCTTGGGCTGAAACCCCCTTTTACCTGTTAGAATTAAGATTAGAACTAACATAGGATTATCATAGGTTTGACTTAGATTAGAATTAACATAGATTAGATAACCAAAATATAAATAAATTGAGAGATTTAACCTCGCTTCAAGTGTTCGACACCCTACTTACCACGAATCTACCACTGATCGGGTACACGTCCCGTTAAAGTGTTGTTTTTGGTTAAGTCGGCAAAATATAAATTTAAAACATGAACTATCATAAATAAATACCACACAACGACACATTAATAAACCATATATACATCATTTCGTTTCCTATTTCCTCACTCCTAATACATGTCTTTTACTTAGGTTGCGGTTAGAGTCGTTTGACTACTCCCTCCCTTTGTTGATTGCTTTAGTTGTTTTCCTTCGCTCACTGACTGCTTAAGGTGAGTCTCTTAGCCCTTATTTTACTTATTTTTACTATTTTGGGAGAGAATACATGCTCATTTACAATATTGATTTCAAACTCGTTTGTATGTTCGATTACAAACTCGTTTATATTATTGATTGCAAACTCGTTTATATGGTTGTTTACAAACTCGTTTATATGAATGATTTCAAACTCGTTTACAAACTCGTTTACATTATTGATTTAATACTCGTTTTGCTTATGGATACAAGTACTTTGGGAATTTATGAATACCTTGGTTGTTTTTACTATGGATACAACTGCTTTAAACTTTTACGTATTGCCTAAGTTTCCCTATTTCCACGTAGTACACACTATCATGAACCGTTAATTACTTTGCGTAAGTACGAATGCTGTGAATAGATCTATTGGGGTTGACACAAATTCTGGATGAGTACATTGGCCAGTGGTTGCATTTCATTTGAGGTAGTACTTGGGTGTTTTGGCAAAACATCAGATTGAGACGAATCTAAAAGACTAGGATTTACACAACTTATTAAGGCTTCGGTGTCATGAGCTTTTGGAAATATCATAGACATCCTTGTGTGATATTGTATGTGTTACAATAGTCACACACACTCGAAAACATTATGGTTCACACTATTTTTATTGAACGATACTGATTACTAAATATTTTTCATGCTATTGGAAGTGAAACAGTTGTCACTAAACTCTTTTAGTCCTCACTAAACTCTTTTAGTCCTCATAAATATTTTACTTAAACCTATGAACTCACCAACTTTATGTTGGCATTTTAGCATGTTTTTCTTAGGTTCTTAGCTATGGAACTTCTCTTGATGTGCTATGTGGAGTCTACTTGCTATATGACTTCATTTTTCAAGACTTATTTATCATACATACTCGTTGTCTTTCAAAAACATGTTTATGCTTCCGCTACATTTTAAATTACTTTTGGTCTACTGTAAAGACTTAATTTATTTTATCAATACAACGAGTTATAATTTTTAAAACGTCCATTAGTGATCGTTCTCTTGTACTTGTGTTTGAGATATTCATGACCGTCACACCCTCAGATACCTATTCTGACGAGACCTGATATTGGGGTGTGACACAACCCGAATAAATTCAAAAGGAAATTCCTCGCAAACTACCTTCAATAAGCTTGGTCAAAGATAATTTTAATAAAATGAGAAACCATCTTAATAATTTTGACAAGGTCATAACTGTCATAACCAAAGTAACCGGTCAAAATGAAGGATCTTGGGGGTTTGAACACATTCAGGGAGCTTTTTAAAAAGATGTTAATTCATTTGTCAAAACCATCTTAACAAATGTTTGACCAAGGTCTTGCAAAAGAAATTATCGACATGAAAGAGGTTTTTAACCAAATGGAAACTGAGGTTAAACAATGTTCGGTAGATAGGAATTCTTTTGAGATTCAAAGAAACAACTCTTCATTGAAAATGTTGTTCTCTTGGAGCAAATCATTTTTCAAGATGTTATGTGTACTGCAATGGATGCTGAGTTTGAATATAACTGTGTATTGCCTGCAAATGATAATAATCTTGCATATGCTGAGTTGGAAAAGAGTACAGTAAAATAAAGTGTTAGAACTTAAAGTTAAGCTTGTCAAAACGAAAGATATGATTGAACAAGATGTATTTATTGAACTTTCAAAAAGTTATTCAAAACTTGAACAAAATTGCATTTCTCTTAAAATAGCCGTGCGACAAAGTAAAGAAAGCTTTCAAAATGACAAACCATGCGAAAATCAGGATGCTCATGAATTTCATGAATTTTTTGAAATAAATGAATTGAAAGCTCAGCTATAAGCAAAGAACACAACAATCGACAACTTGAAAAACCACATTCAAGAGTTGAAAGGAAAAAATTATGGCTGATTGTACCGAATCTATGAATAAGTCAAAAGTGATTGCCCTAGGAGGGTTTACGTTAGATTTGGAACCACTCTCCTCAAAGCTTAATAAAAATAGGGAAGCACATATAAACTAACTAAAGATCACTAAGGGCAATGCTAACACTCTCCGAGATAGAGTTAAACAAGCTAGAACCTTGAATCCTTTGGATAATATGTTAGAATATGTTTGTATGTATGGAAAACAAATTCATGAGTTGTTAGTATATGTTAGTGATACATGTCCCAATTCCCTAAACAAAAGTGAGAAGTTGGTTGTCGTCACACCAATAAACAAACATAGGCAAGTCATTTTTGCAAAGACTAGCGCCACATCAAAACATAACACATAAAAACGAGTAGAGTTTCGTAAAACTCAGACCACTGACAAACCTTTGGTGCCTTCTACAAGCGTAAAATGTTCTAGACATGCTAGCCGAATAATGTCTAAAAGTGATACAAGGATCAACCTGATCTCACAACCATCAAGTAGCAATCAATAATATCAAAAAGTAGAAGCCCACCATAGGATTGTTCAATCTAGTCTGAATAAGAAGAATCTTGCTTCTAAATATATGTGTTCTACATGCAAAAAATGTCTAATTGATGCAAATCATGATATGTGTGTGGTGGATTATTTGAATGATGTGAATGCACATGTTAAAAATAAGTCTGTTAAGAGCGTTAAAAAGAAGGAATGGAAGCCTACTGGTAAAGTGTTTACAAATGTTGGACACAAATGGGTACTCACAGGAAGGACTTTCACTATAGTTGGAAATAAGTGTCCTTTAACTAGATTTACTTCCACTAAAATAGTGCCTCCTAGGAAATCTCTTAATTCAACTTTAATCACGAAAATAAAACCAAGTAGTGCATCATAATAGAGACTGATTGCTGCAAAACTACACCTTAAAATATATATAATATAATAAAATATAAAATATATATAGTAAGAATAGTCTAAAAGCAGAATCAATAAAACCGAGAAGTAGTATAGAGTGTTCCCGGGTCGTTTATCCCCAACGAGGCTGGACTGGAGAATCGATACAGTCGGAAGATTGGAGTTTGAATGAGAAAAATGATTTGAGAGTGTGGAAAGTTAATTTAAACAATAACAAACAAAAACGTTTAAGAAAAAACCTAGAAATTATGAAATTAAACTAGAAAACGAGAGCACGAATCCCGAACAAAGGGGGAAAAACCTAAAATCTTCAAAATTAACCCTACGAAGAAATTTTCACTTCTAAACTACTCTAGGGGACAAATAACGAAGAATAAAAAAGACTAGACCGAAAACGGAGTTCGTTTGACCCAAAAACGAGTCAACACAAAAAACCGCACCCGGACCGCTCTTTAAAAAATGAAAAGTTGTAAAAATGACCGTACGAAAAAGTTTAAATTTTTCCTATAAGCTATATGACAAAATAAAATTTTCTAAAAAAGAAAAATATTTTTTTGATAATTTTTGTATTTTTTATGAATTTTTAAAACTTTTATCTAAATTAAATTGTAAAAAATATTAAATGACTTCGAAAAATTATGAAATTTTTACTAAAAATACTTTACACTATGATTAATCTACGAAAAATAAGAAACACAAAATTGGCTTAAAAATAAGCTCGTAATAAGCTGTAACAGCTTATTGGCTTTAAAGCCAAAAACGTGTATAAGTATTAAGGCCCTTGAGTCTTTAACGAAAAAGACCCAAGGGCGCAGCGGTATGAGTGTGTAAAAAGGGGGACTGTATCGAGGGGTACCGGGTTCGAGTCTTGCTCACCCGGGCCCCTTGTCTTTCCCTCTTTTTTTTTTGGAAAAACTTTGTGAAGCAAAGTTGTTAAGCTCGTGGGGCTTAACAACTTTGTCAACTACGACTTTTTATGAAAAGCTTTAAATAAGCTTAAAAATAAGCTTAAAAATGACAGAATGCTTAAACTAGCTTAAAGCTAGTTTTATACTAAGTCATTTGAACTATGGTGGACAAATAAGCTAGGACATGGACAAAATAAGCTAAAGGGACTCCTAAGCTAGCCTAATAAGCACTAAGGAGCTTAAAAGCTAAGACTAAATAAGCTGAAAAAAGGGCTTAATGACAGAAGCTGAAACAAGCTTAAAGGGCTAAAAGCTTAACCTTTTGGACAAATAAGCTAGGAAAAAGGAGAATAAGCCAATCACAGCTTATCACACTAACCTAAAAAGCTATTAGGAGCAACAATGAGCTTATAAAATAAGCTGTATAAGCCTAAAGAAAAAATAAGCAGTCCTACACTAACACTAAGCTAAAAACAGTGAAAGAGCTAGTTTGAGCTTAAAAATAAGCCATCAAATAAGCTTGCTAAGGGCTGAAAAGAAAAGGGCTTATCAAAAGGCTTATAGACTCTCAAAATAAGCCAAGAAATTAGACTGTTGTACACTAAAAGCTTAAGCAAAGAGGGCTTAAAATCTCCCCTTTGCACCAGGGGAGATTAAAGCTTAACACAAGTGGCTTATTTGACAGCTTTCTAAAAGCTGTCAAATAAGCTCAAAACTAAAAAATAAGCTTGAACAGCTTAAGTCTACTATGAAGTAGACTTGTGCACCAATTTTTGACTTTTAAAACTCATTTAAAACTGCTGAATTTTGACAGTGAAAAAGGGACTTTAGTTTTTAAAACTGCTACTTAAAACACTTGGTGGTTTTTGACTCAAAAGTCAAAAGACCAAGGGGTGTTGACAGCTTGAAATAAACACACAAAGACACTCTTTTTAAACACTAAAACTTAAGATCCAAGTGCTTATCTAGATAAGCACTTGAAGCTTGCTTAAAATTCACAGTTTAGAAAAGTGACTTAGAAAAGCTTGGAAAAACAATTTTAAAACTTGAAAACTTTTACAAACAGCTTCAAACAAGCTTAATGCTTAAGCTTAATCTACTTGAGTGACCATAACCCAAACACAAAGCCATTTTGACCCGTTTTAAATGTTGACCCAAACACCCCTTAAGTTTTTGAAAGTGGTTTTAAAAACTTATAAGACTAAGTTAACTGAAATTTTAAAAACACTAATGATACTTACACACTTTAGGACTATAAAAAAAAGATAAAAATCAAGACAAATAAGCACTTAAATTTTGACAATAAGCCAAGACAGAATTAATCATTTATGACAGTTTTGAGCAAATGGCATAATAATGAAATGAAAAGTACTAACAAACAAACTTAAGCATAAATTAACACTAATAAGCACAAAAACAGTAGTAAGCTAAGAAAATAAGCCAAATAAGCTTATTGCTACAGTAATAAGCAAAAATTGAAAGAAAAGGTACCTTTGATCCTTTGCTCAAAAAGGATTTTTTTGAAGCCTAATTAAGCTCTAAATCCTACCCATGCTTATAATTAAGCTTAATCTAAGCCAATACCCAATAAGCCATCCACATCAGCTTATTCATCCAAGCTTTTTAATAGAACAGTAACTTTGCTTTTTAAGTTTTGTAAAAAAAAATTGTGAACAGGTTATAACAACAGCTTATATCAAGAGCTTAAAAGATTTTTTTTTTTTGAAAGCACTTGAAATTTAGAACACAAGTAAAAAACCTTAACTGAATTTCATTAAAATCAAAGTACAAACTTAAGCTAAAACTACTTTGATTACCACAACCCATACACAAAGCTATTTTGACCCGTTTTCCATGTTAACCCAAACACTCCCTTAATTTTTGAAAATGACTTTTAAAAACTATAAGAGCTAGTTTAAACTGAAATTTTGGAAAGACAAATACTACTTAAACCATATTAAACACTAAAAAGATAAAAAGTAAGACAAATAAGCAATTAGAAATGACAATAAGCTAGGACAGTTAAAGCTTATTAAGACAGTTTTAACTAAAATTGCATGAAAATGAAATAAAAGGCATATAAAAGCATATTTAAGCATAGATACACACTAATAAGCATTAAAACAGTAATAAGCTAAGAAAATAAGCTAAATAAGCTTATTGCTACAGTAATAAGCCAAAGTTAAAAGAAAATGTACCTTTGATCCTTTTCTCAAAAAGGATTTTTGAAGCCTAATTAGCTCTAAATTTCCTACCCCAAGCTTATAATTAAGCTTAAACTAAGCCAATACCCAATAAGCCATCCAACTTTGCTTATTCATCCATGCTTCAATAGAACAGTACCTTCTACTTTCTTGTGAATTTTTCTTAAAAATTTTCTAAAAATGTTTACAAGACAGTTTATATGATAGCTTAAATGACTTTAAGAAAACTTGAAACCTTAGAACACAAATAAGAAAAGCTTACTGAAATTTTCATTAAAGATTGAAGTGCAAGTACAAGAAACTTTAAACTGAAAAACACTTAAAACTATTTTAAAAAACTACACTTAAATTACTAAAAAAACTAACTAACTAGCCTCAAGGGCTTTACAATGCTTATATAGTGAAAAACGACCTAGGGTTTATGTCTTCTTGGAATTCTTGCTTCTTGCAGGTGTGTTTCTTTGTAGACACACTAATGAAGTGTGTTTGTTGTGTGAGGGGGAAAGCAAACAAATCTTGGCCCTTCATTCACCTTGGTGCTTGTTCGGATCATCAAAACCGTCGAAAAAGGCTTGGGGAGTTGTGGGATTGCCAACTTGGCAATCTTACAGCTGGGAAAGCTTAGTGGAGGGGGAGGGAAGGGTTTGTCCATGGGGTGGTTTGGGTTGCAGGGTAAAAGAGATGAGGTGAACCCGTGACTTGGTTTGGATGAAAAAAAGCGGGAAAAAGGGTTATGAAAAGGAAAGGGGGTGACAGGTAATAGTTTAGGGGAGTTGTCACTTTTGGTCCTCCAAAGTTATAGGGAGGTTTGCAATTTTCGTCCTTGTGGTGTTAAATGTTTGGGGACTTGGCAGTTTAAGTCCCCAAGGGTTATAAGTGCAATTGCATCACACGTCCTTGGTGTATATAAGTCTTTGGACTTGGCAGGAATGCCCCTTGGAGTTAAACTTTCCCTCTTTGACAGATTTCACCCTTCTCTTCTTTTCTCTTGTTTTCTTCTTTAAATAAGTTTAGGGTTTTAACAAATTTAACCCTCAAACTTATTTTTCTTGACTTTTTGGTTTCGGGGTTGACTTGGACTTTGACCAGTTGACTTTTCTGTTGACTTTTTGACTTGATTGACTTTTCGGCTTCGATTTGGCTTTGTCTTTCACAGTCTTTTCCATTCCATGTTTGGTTTGCCGTTTTGACTTCGTTTTTCGTCCTTTTGTGTGATATCCGTTCCTGCACAACACAATTAGCAAAACAAGCATATATTTGGCATTTTAAGTCCGTTTTTGGTTATTTTAGCTCGTTTTTAAAGGTAAAAGGTATGTGTAATTAAGCACATACCAGAGACCCAAAGAAACAAAACACGTGAGTTCTAGTAGTGCACCTAAGATTGTAGAATCAATGACTTCTAACAATTCGGAATCCAACAGAAATTAGGGATCCAACATTTTAGATTATCCATTCTGTTCTAGTGTCTAATGCACGTTGTACAAATCGTACCTTGGTACTTGGATGCGGGCTGCTCTAAACATTTGACCTGACAGAATGACGTTTGACCACATTAGTTCAGGCCTCGCTCTTTAACGATAAATGACGTCTGCAGACAACACTTCTGGCCCCGCACCTTAATGAGAAATAACTTCTGACCATTTCAGATCAGGACTCGGTCTTCATGTAATTGACTTCTGATTACTTCTGATCAGATTCAGTTTTAAAGAAAAGAAAAGTGTACGCTTTAGTGCACTTATATTCAGAAAAGAAGATAAATCTTCTTGTTTTTGAGCAAAAATGATTCAAATTTTTTTATAAGGTTTTCAAAATCTTTTAAAATTTAGCTCATCAAAATGAATTGTGTATACATCAGTGCACAAATCGGTTTTTAAATAAAAGGGAAGTGTACGCTTCAGTGCGCTTTACCTTCCAAAGAAGAGAAATCTTCTTATTTTCGAGCATTCTTATAAAAAACTTTTTAAAAGTATGCTCAAAACATACGAATTCTAAATAAATGTTAGCTTAAGACTCGATCTTTAAAGAAAGGAAAATGTTCATTTATGTCCATTATTCCTCTACAGCGGGAAGTTCATATCTTCTCTATCTTGAGCAAAGTTATAAAAACAATCAAAGTTTTGAATACTCAAGAGAAGTTCTAAGGAAATGATATAATGCACATTAACTTGTGTTTCACTTGCCCTGCAACACCTATTCTCCCATGCTCATTCATCCATCAAGTGGATCAATGTACATTAACTTGTATTTTAATTCACTTGTTAAATCAAAAACGACAAACATATATGCAATTTTTGAGGGGGAAATAGTGAATAAAATGTGATCAATACGGTTTAACAAGGATAATATCATTTGAATAAAAGTGTGTTCCCGTCCTCGCATGTGTAAATTTTTTTCATAATATGATGCACATGTGTAGGTGGAGCTTTTTGGTGAAACTAAAAACTCTCAATGTGTATCAAATGATCTCTTAAACACGTTGCTTGATTTTTTAAATGGTCATATGGCTTCTGAACAATTCGATTCAGGACTCGAGCTTCAACTTATGACTCCTGGAATAATCAGTTCATGACTCGTTTAAAATCCTTCTTCCTTAACACCTTATGTTCCACCATCCAAGAAGACGGGGATATCCTCTTCCAACTGATGTTTGATGAATATTTTCAGCCATTAAGTGTTGTAGCTCGTGCCGCTGCTGTTGCTCCAATTCCTATAGATACAACCGGTACACCTTCCTCAACCTTAGTTAATCAAGATGGCCATTTGCTAGTACTTTCCAACTACTGAGGATACTCAAGATCCAGTCTTACTTCAAGATTTTGAAGGACAAGAAACCTTAAAAGCATACTTTGATAATGATCCCTTTGCTAATATTTTAAATTCATACCCGAGTTTTGAAGAATCATCTTCGAGGGATGTTATTGAATCAAATTTGGATCTAGCCAATCAACCATTTGAACATCTCAGCAAATGGACAAAAAATCACCCATTGGATAATGTTATTAGCAATCCTTCTCACCTATTTCGACAAGAAGACAACTACAATCCAATTGTCACACCTCGCTAAGGCGAAAATGCGAGGTGTAACACGATAGGCATCGTCGCAACACATTGATGTAAAAATAGAGAATAACTAAATGAATAAATATTTAATAAACCAAAATGTTATGACAACACTGACAAAAGAGGGGACTTGTATCGAGGTTAATCGTAACACAACAATACAGAGTCATAAAGTATTAAAACACCAAAATCCAAAATATCCTAAAAATGAAAGTACAAAAAATAAATGATAGATAATAAGACTCCAATGTAGGATCCTATAGTCTCGCTAGCCATGCAATCTTACTCCTTAACAATCACTAGGCATACCTAAAAATGATACTTAAAAATGTCAACATTACGTTATTGAGATTCATAGGTTTAACTTAAAATATACATTTGCTATGCTTTACTTAATTAGGACAAACATGAATATTATATGTATATGAAAGCATATAGTCAAAACAAAATCAAATCCTCACATTCAGGCTTAGATTAGCACTAGCGTCTCAACTCCAAGCTCACCTAAAATGCATATGTACCACTTATACACAATATGTGTAGGCGTTACCCCTGTTCTAATATCTTAAACAATACAGGTAGGCACTACACTGGATCCAATAACATCAAGCTCATGCATAGAAATATAATATCACATAATGTTAAAATTGTTAGAAATACGAAAAAGTCTTAGTCACTCCTAAAATGTATTTCATAGCCCGTAGTTAGACATTGTGTAAAAGTAAGCTAATTAGGCCAAATCCATGGGACACTAAGCCCATATCCGGCCCCTTGTAAGACATATATAATCCCTCTCCATCCCATGGAGAGGGTGTTGGTTCATTTCACATTTATGCTATTACATGTTTCTTTCTCTTACTAAAAGTGTCCAACCATCTTTCTCTCTCAAGATTTCTTTTTTCCATTCATATATTGTCATGTGGTTGATATTCTACAATTGGTATCAGTTGCCATGGGGTGATATCATGAGATTGTGTGCGTTTTTATCTTGTTTAGATTGTGTTTTTGGGTATTTTGTTGGTCATGTGTTTTGAAAATCAAACCAAGGGATTTTGTGTTTAAAAACCTTAAAGTTTATGTTTTTAAGCAAGATCTAGGCCTAAGATAGTTAGTTGTACAAAAGGAATCAAGAAAAAACCTAAAA
Organism: Tanacetum coccineum; assembly: GCA_026074375.1. NCBI lineage: Eukaryota > Viridiplantae > Streptophyta > Magnoliopsida > Asterales > Asteraceae > Tanacetum > Tanacetum coccineum. The sequence goes on along the minus strand of BQNB010000512.1, from coordinate 25,710 downwards.
AAGGTTAAGTTTTAGGTGATTTATTAAGAGCTTTATTCATGCGAAATACGTTTCTGTTGCATCGTGTGATTTGTGTATGAATAGTGCAAAATAAGTTGTGTCATATTTTGTGCGATTTATTTTATATTATGCGAAACAGGTTATGTAATACTCGTGTGAAATAAGGCAGTGTGCGAAATAAAACTCTGCTAAAATTGTGTAACTCGTGTGAAATATGTCCATGTCATAAAACGTGCGAAATATGTTATTGTCATAAATTGTGTGAAACAGGTTTGTAACAAGTGTGCGAAATAAGTAATTGTGCAAAACAAAAATCTGCCCATTTCACTCAAACCGTGTGAAACATTACAACAACATAACATGTGTGAAACATTACAAGGACATAAACTGTGTGAAACATTACAAAGACACAATCTGTGTGAAACATTACAGTGTGCGAAACATTACAATTTTCAGCAAAAAGTTATTTTCAAGGGTTTGTCTAGCTTTGTAAAATCCTGTGAAATACTTAGCTATTTTTTTGATTTTATTTAAGATTTATAAAATACCATAAAATACAAAGTTTAATCACCTTCAACAACAACAACTCTTTATCACAATTATCCTTTATGACTGATCGATCAAATTTCATCGTTTCATATAACAATCATTTGATAATGACTACCTTAGCTGAGCACATGATAGTTATTGGTGTCGAGAACCGTCCTCCTATGCTTGACAAGACAATGTATAACTCATGGCAGAGTCGTATATTGTTGTACATCAAAGGAAAGAAAAACGGTAGAATGATGGTTGGATCTATTGAAAATGGACCTCTTGTATATCCAACTGTTGAAGAAGATGGCAAAATTTAAGAGAAAAAATATCCAGAACTCACTAAATAAGAAAGGCTTCAAGATGACTATGATGTTCAAGAAACTAACATTTATCTTCAAGGTCTCCCTCCAGATGTGTATTCCCTTGTGAACCATTGTAAGGTGGCTAACGATATTTGGGATAAAGTCAAGTTACTTATGCAAGGCACTGAATTGTCATATCAAGAACGTGAATGTAAACTGTACAATGAGTTTGACAAGTTTACTTCCAGCAAGGGTGAATCACTTTATGAGTATTACTTGAGCTTTACTCAACTTATTAATGATATGTACACCATTGGCATGACAATGCAGTAAGTTCAAGTGAATACAAAATTTCTAAACACACTTCAACCAGAATAGAGCAAGTTTATAACCGATGTTAAATTGGAAAAAAAACATGTATAATACCAACTTTGATCAGTTGTATGCATATCTAAGTCAACATGAGGGACATGCAAATAAAGCATGAATGATGCGTGAAAGATATGAGGATCCTCTTGCTTTGGTTGCTAACTATCAAACTCAGTCAAATTCTTCTCTGTATCCACAACAGCTATCATCAATTCCTCAAACAACTCATTCTTCTCAACCATACTTACCAACTTATGAAGCACCTCATCATCCATAACCATACCAACATGTATTCCAGACCTAACTCAATCATCCAACAACATCAGTTCCTCAAATTAATTATCCTTCCCCTCCAATTTCACCACAACCACAAGCTGAGTTTCTCCAACTAGACTCAGGTCTTACTGTTCTAGTATTTCTACTATGATGATCCAATTGCTTGTCTCAACAAAGCAATGACATTTATGTCAATTGATGACATCAAATAACGTCTATTTTATAGCATTATTTATTTCATCTAAATTGCTCGTTTTACATTATTTATGCATGCATTGGTACTTACTTGTTTATATTAGTTATTTATAGCAAGTATAGACCAATTAGTGAAGATTAACTAATACGGGCTCATTTTGGAGCTTAAACAAAGAAATCAAGAATAAGCCGTATCCATCAAGGAAGACACGGTGTATCTGCACCTGAACTTCATAATAGACCACGAAGATTTAAAAAATTATACGCCGTATCCAGAAGACATTATACGCCATATCTATGGATGAGCTCAATGAATATTCTGGAAGATATCAAACGTGGTCCCCACTCCAAGAAACCCTAATACGTCGTATCCACTTACTTGATACGGCGTATCGACCAAATTTTAGAAGGCTATAAATACAAAACCCTAAACACAAGTTTTGGGTGTGCTTAATTATATTTTCGAAACCCTAACCATGGAAGACAATTCTCAGAGGTCAAAAAGGGCATCAAAGGTCTTGCAAAGTACTTAATTCGATAGGAAACACCTCGTAATCATCTATACTCTAGTAATTATTTAATATTTTGTATCATTCTTTTATCGATTAGTCTACCTTGGTTGATTTGATTATTATGTTTGTATTCGATACAATGGTTATTGGCTAACACCTTTAGGTATTAGCCATGTTTATGAAGATTTTAATGTTTGGTTTGTTTATATTAATTGCTTAATTTATCGCTGATTGTTGATTATGTTTATCAATTTATACTTGTTTATGTGTATGCGACCTATCATTCAACTGGTTCTAGGAATACAAATAGAGAGTTAGCTAGATGTCAGGATAGCTCTCCATATCTGCAATTTATATATCTTGAAGAATAGGATCACAAATATCGTGTTATCTTTGCCCTTAGTTTAGAGAACTAGTTAGACTAGTAGGTGACTTGGGATTAACAAATAACATTTTGATTCTATGGGTAAAGATTTGGACAAGTGGACTACTAGTATATAAAGAGCTATTAAGAAGTAAGTTAGTGAAGTCTCCATGAGCTAGGGTTTAGTAAGATCACCATTATAAATCTCCTAAGATAGATTATAATCAACAAAAGGATGCTTTATGCGGATGCGTTTAGTCGTGACAGAATTGGCGTGTCTAGGTTTTAGGAAGAAGTCCTGCTTAAATCTAAGAATGATATGCCGACTCAAAATAAGTAAATCATTGCACTAAATAAACAAACCTGTGTTTTTATCTGATTTATCATGGTTAGCATAGTTTCCTTACAATAGGATTGACCGCTCTTCTACCTTTTGATTATTATCTTCGGTGTGTTTTCATAGCCAAAATAGATTTAACTTACCACCAAAACCCGTGCCAGTCTCTCCGACTGAAAACCCCCTTCAACCGTTAGAATTAGGAGTAGGTTTAGCATAGGTTTAACATAGATTAGAACTAACTTAGATAACTAAAATATTGGTAGAATTAAGAATTAATGTTCTCGCTCTTAGTGATTGACACCCTACTTACTAACGAAGCTACAACTGATCGAGTACACTACCCATTAGTGTTGTTTTAGGTAATGTCGGCAAAATATAAATAGTAAAACTTGATAACATAAAATACCTACACACGAAGATACATCAAGTTTTTTGGCGCCGCTACCGGGGAGTGAAGTTGTTTATTTCTTATTTATTAGTGTTTTAGTTTAGATTTAGTTTAGTTTAGATTAATTTGCATATTTGTGTATGTTTGTTTTGTGTGTTTGATTTTCTGCAATGTATATTTTGCATATTTATGTGTTTGTGTATTTTTCTGCATATTTAAAAGTTTGCTGTAAATTTCTGAGTTTAAAACTTAATACGGCGTATTCATCTTATTGGATACGGCGTATAAATTTTTTTCTAAAGAAATACAACGTATAATTTTTTTAAACAAATACAGTGTATTCGACTTTAACATCGATATAGCGTATTCAGTTTACTAAATACGGCGTATTAGTCTATTTTACTTTTTCCTTTCCTAGCTAATTTATTACAGGAAATGGACGACCCCGACATCACTATGGAAGAGTATATTCAGCTTGAAGCTAAAAAAGCACGTAGGCAAGGTCAGGAGTTTAACTGGGAAACTGCTACGTATGGTAAGGGCATGTATTTTGAAGATATCGACTACTTCAAAGATTTTGAGAACGAGTTTCCAGCCATTGTCTACAAAGATGCTCTGACATCTGAACCGGAAGTCTCAACTGAGCCTACAGTAAGTGCTCATCATGTTAAAAAGGTTGATTTTGATTTCGTAATATCATTTGACGAATATGATGACGAAGATTACACTTTTACATACGATAAAAACACATTTTCTTATAAATTGGTTTCTGTCAATGATTTAAAATCAGATTCGGACAATGATGATGATAAAATCGATATCAAACAGTCTTCAGGGGATATATCTGTCGAACCATTACCCAATGTAATAAGTATCGATACACAAGGGCCAAATAAGCTTTTTGAAACAAGTCATGATACATTCAGTAAATTTTTCTAAACTAAAACTTTTATTAAAGGATTAGGTATTAATATCGTGACTTGGAATTTTCTTAACAAAAGGGATGCTAAGAAATCTTATTAAAAATTTATATGTGCCATTTGGCTCCCGTTCGACCCTAAGTTGTTTTATAAGGTTGGGATAAAATGGGGCAAGTCTAACTTAAAGACTTTTCTGTGAACAAAAGTGCTTGCCGAGAGACAACACGGAATGTATTTTAATTTTTTATCGAGTTTGTCTTTCCAAACTATCGATACGGCGTATCCAATCTCAATGGATCCGATGTATTGACCATCTGGATGTTATCCAGTCTTTATTTTTATGCATTTTTTATAAACATTATGGCCAGTTCAGTCTATATGACGTATTCATTAAACGGATACAGTGTATTAGACGACTGACCCGTACTTAGGATTTTAATTACAAGTTTCAATACGACGTATCCTAGTTTGTGGATACGACGTATCGACATTCCTGTATAGTTTTAGGATTTTTATTTCGAGTCTAACCAACGAATACACAGAGATAGAATTGCATTTGTTTTCTTATATTTTTTACAAGACCTTCTGAGCCATTCCTTTCTTTTCATACACCACAAATATATGTTTCGTTACACCTTTACACCTTAGCCTACCCTATTAGATTAAGTCCTTTTTCTTTTTGGTTGCTAGTTGCTTTTGTGTAAAGTATTGTATTTCCTTTGCCGAGATGTTAATTTTCTATCTCTGGTATGGTCGGGAAGTTGTACAACGCAATTGGGCACGTGTTGATTTTTTATCCATGGTTAGGTCGGGAAATTGCATATTGCAATGGGAATGTAAAAGTAGTAGTTCGCTCGTGTATTTTTATTACTTCATTATTATGATCGGATATTAAGTATTCATATTTATCCTAGTCATGAGATGGTGAAATTCTACACATTAGATTTGCTTTCTAGTTCTTAGTAGTAGCAAAAAAAAAAAACCAAAAATAAGAAAAATAAAAAAAGATGTTTGTAGAGTATTGTTGTATTAGAGTTGGTACGTAATATAAACCAACTATGTAAAAGTATGTATAAAGTGGTAAAAATTGCCACTAGAGTTGTAATTGGGATGATTGGGAGTTTACCGTTATGAGAATGCCAACTAAGGTTTGTTTTCATTAATCTATTGATCGAGACATTTTGTGAGTCTAATTCGTGTCTCCAAAGTGTTGATTGTTTCGTGTTAAAGCGTGAGTTAGTCTATCATTTTGTGTCTTCTTTAAGGGATGGTCGGGAAAGTAACTAGCAACGTTATGCCTTATCTATTTGGACTTAATCTATTTGTTTTGATTCAATTTATTAAACACCAATTATTTTTCCTTTCCTAATCACTAACCTATGATCTTATGTAACAACCCGAATTTAAGGTCAACGTTTATCCCGAGCTAAGATAATTATTTTTGCTACGTAAATAATTATAGTCGTTTATACTATATAAGGTTTGATGAGAATTTCCATTTATAGGGTAATTTCATGCTGTAATTTAGTTTATATTCGTTTTTAGCGTCTAAGAAAGTCATAAAAATTTATATTGTTGCTCCGAGAGCGTAAATATGTTATTTTTGTATTTTATGACGTTTTCCTAAGTTTTTGTAAAAACCGTGTTTAAAAGTCGTGTTTTACGAGGTTTAACGCTTTATTAAACGTTTTAAAATAAAATTAATGGGACGGATTTAAAACATTTATTAACGAGGTGTGACCCGAGTTGTTGGCTGATTTTATTTATAAAAGAAATGCATTGTACTAGTTTTAAAAGAGATTAAGGATGGAGGGACCTGAAGGGATGTCATGTTCTAGCAAAACAAACATCAATGCAAATAACCAGCTTAGTGTGGTCCTCCATTCCTATGGTGAGTAGATGTTATTCCATAATGACTAGTTCACAAGGCCTAAGGTGATCAAAAAGCTCATTTGTTTCGATTTGGATTGGCAATTTGTGGATGGTGTTTCCCTCTTTGTCTATCTTTTCATGAACGATTCTTCTATGGATTAGGTTTCGGATATCATCAAGAGTAGGAAGACGTGAGTTGTAAGGTTCAATTTGCTCTAAGGTTTTCTCAAGTTCATCAAGACCCCATGCATCGAAGTAGATGCAAATGCCTTGATTAGGAAAATGGGTAAGCTCGGCAAATTGAGCGAGGGAGAGGTTGAAATGATGATTATTGATAATGAATTCGATTGAGAAATGGTTGTTGGAGTCTCTTTCTAGCTTAAGAGTTTTGTAAAACTCAAAGATGAACCTAGGACAAATTTGCTCATCTAGGGATAGCAAGCAATCAAAACCTATAGCGGTAAACTTAGCCACTAAGTCATCACTAAGGTCATTGTAGAAAGATGGGTCAATGGTTCTCCCTTCATGAACATATCTATTTTCTAAAGTCCTATAGATATCCCTAGAGTTATCAAAATGTTGGGATAAGTGTAGATTAATTAGAGATAAGCACAGGTTTTCTTGTAGTCTTGTTGGTATTCGCTTGGCATTTTGGTACCTACATGATTTATAGTGATTTCATGAAAAATATTATAAATGAGTTATAATGTTACTTCTAAGTGAGTATCTATATGAACATGATGTAGGTGTGCGGATTGCTTGACTCAAACAAAAGCAAAATAACGATAATACTAGTAATAAGCAAACCTTAATGCACAACATATGTTTAATTTTGCTCTAGATGAATAGAACAAAAAATGCTTATGAATTAAGCATCTCGTGTATATATTCATGAGACCTAATGTAATTTTTTTTGCGTTGTATTAACAATGTAGTTAAACAACACATGGTTTTGAAAACATTCCTAAACGTGATTTGATTAAAAGCATAATTTAGGGTTTTAGTCGAAAATTGAGTTTTTGGCGAGTCGCCTTGATTATGTAAATTCTAACATCTACGGGAATCATATTACTTATAAATTGTTATAATTTAATGCTAATTGCACGAAAATAACAAGGAATATCAAAATCTCTAAATTATGTGATTTGATTAAAATCAAAACCCTAGATATGAAATTATATAGAAAATAAGATGAAATCACTTACAATAGTTGTTATAGATTGATGATTTGTTAATGATCTTGTAGATTAATTGCTCTAATTGTCGATTTGTGTTATGTTTAATTGAGGGTTTTAGTGTTTGAGTTCATGGGCGTGTTTATATAATAATAGTTATGGTCCTAATTTGTTCAAAATCTATTATTTACCCGCGTACTAAGACTCACGGATCCACCTAAATAACACACGGATCTCCATATGGTGGATCCGTGATCCGCAGGTGTCCAAAGAATATGGACAGAGTTGATTTTTAAGTAAATTAAGATATGGTGTTATATTTTTGACAATTGGAGTGTGTTATACTTACTATTAGGAGTATGTGATATAATTTTCGAAGTCGACGTCCAAGTTTTGAGTGAACCGTGCAACTTGTCGTGAATTTCCCAATGGAATTTTAATGTAGTCGATCCTACTAGGAGTGTGTTATCTTTTAGCATAAGTTTGACCCATACTAATAACACAATTATTTATGAACATTTAGACTCAACAAAACATCGTCAACACAAGTGTGAGTTGCAATTCGATGATTGTTCTTTTCGCCCTTTTTTAATCAATTTTGTAATTTCATGTATTGACCATACATGTAGATCTGTTTGAAAATTTTATCTATGGGTCGTTAATTGATATTTCTCTATCTAATACAATTCTATTCTCACTAATGTTCCATATTGCAAGTTTTTGTAATTGAGGTTGTAATGAGAATTACATCTTTGAATATAATAATTACTTCATTAAAATTTTCCATTACGATATTTTGGGATGATGAAGGATCACTAATCCATGATAAGTCCATATTCCTATCTCATCTTAAAATAAAAAAAATTACTTCAGTTTTTAATGGTTAGTAAATATATCAGCTATATATTAAATCCTCGGATGCAACATACTTGATAGAAATTTCCCCTTTTGACGTTATTGTCGTTAAAGGGGAAGTGATGACGTATTTATATATGTTTAGTTCTAGAGTGTTGTACGAGGTTTTTACTTAAGTCGATAGCTCCTTTATTGTCTCACATAATCGGAACGTCATCGAGGCGTATGCCATAGTCGATGAGAGCTTGTTTCATCCATAGTGCTTGTTGACATGCCTTCCCAGCGGAGACCTGTTCGGCTTCGGTCATGGAGATAGCAAGGGTTGTTTGTTTCTTAGCGAACCAAGATGTTAAACAACATCCCATGAATGTACAAACGCCACTAGCGCTTTTGTGATCAACGTCATCGCCCGCGTGGTCAGAGTCGGCATAAACTATAGTTTCTATTCTGGTACCTTTCGGATACCATAATCCTAAGTGACTAGTTCCTCTAATATACCTAAAGAATACGCTAACGACTTCTAAAAGGGTAGGTCTTAGGATTTTCTTGAAACGACACATAAAAAAAAAAAACAAACAACTAAACATAAAATTCGGGCCCCTACTTGCGGTTAAATAAAGTAAACTACCAATCATACCTCGATATTTAGAGCTATCCACGGAGCCGGCTTCATCGTCCTTGGTGAGCTTGGATCTCCGTTGACACGGACGTCTTGGTGGTTTGGAATCTCAACATAACCTTCTATAACATCACTTGATGACCTTGGATTGATTGAAAAATATTCTCTTCCATTTGTTTGATTTGAAGAACCCAAGAAAAAGTTAACTCCCTCCATCATACTCATCCAAAACCGTCATGCAGATTTATTTGCAAAATCATCACACAAGTTTTGACTCGTATAACCAAATATAATGTCGTCGACATATATTTGAACAATGATAAGATGTGACTTTGATTTCTTAGTAAAAAGTGTGTTATCAACCATTCCCATTGAATACTCGTGTTTTTATCAAAAATGATTTTAGTCTATTATACCAAGCTTTAGGAGCTTGCTTAAGACCATACAAAGCTTTCTTAAGTTTATAAACATAGTTTGGTTTTTGAAAATCAATGAACCCTAAAGGTTGAGCAACATAAACCTCTTCGTTTATAAAACCATTTAGAAAAGCACTTTTTACATCCATTTGATATAATTTAAAATCATTTGCACAAGCAATTGTAACAACCCGAGTTTCAGGTCAACGTTTATCCCGAGCTAAGATAACTATTTTTGCAATGTAAATAATTATAGTCGTTTATACTATATAAGATTTGATGAGAATTTCCATTTATAAGGTAATTTCATGTTGTGATTGAGTTTTTATTTGTTTTTAGCGTCTAAGAAAGTTAGAAAAATTTATATTGTTGCTCCGAGAGCGAGAATATGTTATTTTTATATTTTACGACATTTCCTTGAGTTTTTGTATAAATCCTGTTTAAAGGTCGTGTTTTACGAGGTTGGACGGATTTAATATATTTATTAACGTTATGTGACCTGAGTCTTTGACCGATTTTACTTATAAAAGAAATACTTTGTATTAGTTTTAAAAGAGATTGAGAACGGAGGGACTGGAATTCTCAATTTGAAAAACTACAATTCTATAAATAGAAGCATACATACACACTTATAATTTTTTACCAAAAATTTGTCACTCTTTCCCTCTCCTTCTTCTTTTCGACCGGACACCACCACAAACACCACCATTTCTGGCTTATTTTCTGACATGCATTACAATCAAATTATATACTCTTAATCCTTGTTTCAAGAGCTACAAAACCCACTAATAAAACCTCACATGCAATAAGTTTTGAAGAAGTTGAATTTTTGGTGTGTTCTTGCTAGTTTCGTGTATAAGGGGGTGTTTAGATTAGTTAGATTGTTGTTATTTTGAAGTTGGTTGTTTGAAAAGCTTGGTTTGTTTGGGTTTGAGCTTGCGTCCGAATTCAAAAGGCAAGGGGGAAACAAAATCTATTTTTGTTATAGCATTGTGAGCACTCATTTATGTTTATGTGTTGATTCATTTAGTTATATTGCGTGTATTATGATTATTGCTAGATGATTCAAGTGCGGAAATTATTGAAAGTGTGTTTGGTTATTGACCAAAGTTTGATGGTTTTGGTATAATTATATAGACTAGTTAAGCGTATTTTGATAGTCGGATTATGTCAAAAATGTCGTTTTCATAGGTTTTGGGTTGACCAAGTTTGACCAGAAAGTTTGACTTGACCGTAGCGAGTCGAGAAATTTTTGAAAGTTATTTTTGATAATGTTAAGTGATAGTGTTCGCCTTAAGCTCCGTTTCGCTAGGTGGATCGTCACGTAACTCTTAATAACGAACGTTTTACGGCCGAGTCAAGTTTGGGTATTTTTGGGGTAAAAAGTCAACTACGAAGTTTGACTTTTGAAAGTCAAACTTACGTAAACTTTTGAATAAAGTCTATAATGAGCAAAGGGTTTGTAATGTTAGTTAATTGGTAATGAAATATGAAGTTCGGATTATATTATCCTTACTTTCGGTAACTTTCTAAAAATGGAAACTTTATGGAAAACGTTGTAATATTGATTAGTGCGTCAAAGTGAAATGTTTTGCGTCGCACTTGGAGATTGTAGTATATGATTGTATATACGTAATAGTATATATATAAATGCAAGTATGTAATATATGATTTATTATATTTTTAGTCACGTACCGCTATATATGTATTATATAGGTCGCGGTTAAGACGTGAAGCTATTTGCGCTTGTTGATTTGATTGATTTGGATCTTTTGCTTAAGGTGAGTTCATAGCCTCGCATTTAAATCTTTTAATTGTTTTTAAACCCGCGAGGGGGATGCATGTTTGTTTTATAAAATCGAACACATATGATTTTATGGTATGCTGGACCCGATTACGAGATTGTTTCCGCATAAGTAGCTATTGTCGAAGTCCCTTATTTCATGAACCGTTAATTGCCTTGTAAGGTGAACGCTAATGCATTAAATAGATCTATTGGGTTTGACAACCCTGTCCGGGGTTTGAATCCTTGTGACCACCCTGTCAAACGGACATTTTGTATTTAGAAAGTAGTAGGTATATGACAATAATACCTTGTTTTGGGGCACACTAACATATGAAATGCCATATGTATTGTTAACGTTCGGTGTCATGAGCTTATTGCGTGAAAGAAAAGAAGTTGCTATACATTGCATTCGTTGCTTTGTTTTCCCGAGAACTAATTATGTGTTCAAAGATTATTGCTTATTAATTATTTTAAACTCTATGAATTTCACTCAACATTGTTGTTGACGTTTTAAACATGTTTTATCCCAGGTAACCAAGGATGAAGGCAACGATGGCGTGGAGGTGTCGTGCGTGTGATGGATTTGATGAAAGACTACTTGTGTGTTCCTTATCTTTCAAAAACAATGTCTTATGTTGTTCTAAAACAATGTTTTTATTTTGAAACAATAGTTTTTCAAATGTTGTAATGGTTGTGGTTGCGATTCTGTGAGGACCTAAAACGCATTTTAACTCTGATTAATAATGGAACACATGTTTGTTAAACGTCTCATTTGGGTCGTTTTCTATTATCTTGGTGAATGGTGCTATTTAGTAACATCCAAATGCTAATTCTGCTGCACAATCCAATGTATGTTGGATGAGGGTGTTACAGAGTGGTATCAGAGCCTAAGGTTATAGAGAACTAGGTCGAGTCTTTATGAAAACCTAAACTATAATGCTTCTATACGCACCCCGAGATTCCTCGTTGCCATTGGTTACATATAGAAAGAAAAGGTAAATTTATTGATTGTTATGTATAGGTATAGTTACGTATGTGTTACATGTATAAATGGTTAATTATAGATATATTTATGTACGTGTTGGATGCATAAAGTGTTATATATTGGTGCATTTATGCATGTGTTGTATGCATAAAATGTCATGTGATTATATGATAACTATTATTATATATGTTTGAAATATAATTGAGGTATATACGGAAAGAAAATGTCATGAATTGTGAGTTTTTATTTGTTGCGCATTTATGCGAGCCATTATTTTGGTAATAGTGTTCCAATAATAATAAGAAGTGATACGCTCTTAAGTAAGTATTGTATGATATTTTTTAGATTATCATGATGAATGAAATTCCTCCCAATCATGTGGATGATGTACCCGTTGTTGAGCCGAATCAACACGATGATGTTCCTGTTGTTCCCGATCCTATCTTAGTGGATGAAGACGAGGACCCAAAAGAAGAAGAATTTAAGGAAGAAGAATATCCTTAAGAAGAAGAAGATGATATGGAAGTCGACATCAAAGGAGATGAGAATGAACCCGAGATGACATATCCTTATGAAGAGATGGATCCTCTTAACCCTTCGCCGCCTGCTTCTGAGTCAGAACCCGAGGATGTGACTGAGGCTAAGAACCTAATTGAGCACGAGGATGAGACTGTTCCTGCTAGCGTCCATAAGGTAGGTGAATCGTCTACTGCTCCTTTTCTTCTTGAGGACAGTGATGGTCTATTGCCTGGTCTCATGAGGAGGGACATTAACTCTTTTTTTGGTCGGATGGCTTCTCTTTAAAGATGACTGTGTGGTCGCGAGACGACGCATGCATTAGTCAAGAAGAAAGGAAAATCAAAGGATGAGTATTATGGTAAGTTGATTTTGGATTTGGGTAATAAAGTGCGTTCTAGTGTGGAACAAGGAATGGCCGCAATGGAAAAGCTGGTTGAGAAGCTTGGTAATGTTAAAGATAAGGTTGAGTGTAAGAAGTTGAAGAATGAACTTGAAGAAGCAAGGTTTAGCAACACATTCCTTCGTATGCAGAATGAACAAATGGAGAGAGAACTCTATTAGACTAGAGTTTGAGCTCGTGAGTTCTATTAAGAGATGATTCGTAGAGGATTTGTGTTTGAAGAAAGGCCGAATGAAGCTATCGATGTTCGGATTGAAGATAAGAAGAGTCCATCATCCTGAGCCCGCCCCCGAGGGATCCTCCTCATGATACATAGTATTTTGAGTTTTCCAATTGTGATGTCTTTATTGTGTAATCATCTAACCTGAATCCTTAGTTAGTAGAATACTTGCTATAGGATGTAACGATTGTGTAATCCATTTCATGAAACAATGCAACTATGTATTAACTCTTTTATGATGAAAAATAAATGACTATCTTTTGATTACTACTTGATGTTGTGTGACTGTTGTTGTGATTGATTTTTCATTGTACCATGTTATGAGTATATCATGTTATGAATGCTTATCAGATTGTTTTCTGTGTAACATGACAGAATTATGCCTCCAAAGTCTGTACCTTTGACTCAAGCTGCTATTCGCCGAATGATCAAGGAAAGTGTCGATGCTGCTATCGCTGTTGAGCGGGCTAGACATGCGAATGTTGGAAATGATGCTATGGGATCTGGACTAGTTAGGGGTCAGGATGCCACACCTGCTATTCGTAAGTGCACTTTTGCTGGTTTTATGAAGTGCAATCCTACTGCTTTTCATGAGACTGAAGGAGCTGTTAAATTATGAAGATTGTTCAAGAAAACTGAGAGTGCTTTTGGAATAAGTGAATGTGCAAAGGGAAAGAAGGTTAAGTTTACTGCTGCAACACTGCAAGGACCTGCTTTGACTTGGTGGAATGCTAAGGTTGCAACCATGGGTTTGGAGTTTGTGAACCAAATGCCTTGGACTGAGATGAAGCAACTGATGACTGCAAAATTTTATCTGATAGAATAAGTTCAAAGAATGGAGCACGAACTGTAGAACTTGAAGGTCAAAGAGTATAACATTGTGGCTTATACTCAAAGTTTCAATGAGTTAGCATTGATATTTTTGAGAATGGCTGAGCAAGAAAGAGTAAAAGTTGATGCTTACATCCGGGGATTGACTAACAACATCAAGGGTGAAGTTACGTCTTCTAAGTCTGCTAACCTGAACGAAGCCGTATGCATGGGTCATAAGTTAATGGAATAGAAATCACAAGCTAGAGATGAAAGAATTTTAGAAGGAAAGAAGCGAAAGTGGGAGAGCTTTCAAAGTGGAAATAGTAGTGGTAAGAGCAATCATAGGGACAACTCATGCCAAACTTTGCAGAATAACCAAAGGCAAAGGAACACGCGAGCCATGGTTACCGCTCCTACTGATGGAAAGGTGTCTTCTGGAACACTTCCTTTGTGTGAATGTTGTTTTACTCGCCATGTGGGTCTATGTACGATTAAGTGTCACAAGTGTGGAAAGGTTGGGCACAAGGCAAGGTACTGCAAGGAGAAGAATGTGCCACAGGTGAAAATGCTCTGCCCATTCTAACTTGTTATGACTGTGGTGAACAAGGTCATACTAGGAATCGATGCCCAAGGAAGGTTAAGCAAGAGGAAGTTGGGAAAGTTCATGGTCAAGCTTATGCTATTAAGGATGCTAAGCCGAAGGGTCCAAATGTGGTTACTGGTACATTTCTGCTCAATAACCAATATGCTTTTGTTTTATTTGATTCGGGTTTCGATAGGAGTTTTGTGGACACTAGATTTAGTTCCATGCTTAATATCGATCCGATTAAAATAAGAGCTAGTTATGAGGTAGAGTTAGCTGATGGAAGGGTAGTTAGTACGAACACTGTTTTGAAAGGTTGCACTTTGAATCTAGTGAACCATATTTTTGAAATCGATCTTATGCCGATTGAGCTTGGTACGTTTGACGTCATAATCGGTATGGATTGGCTTGTCTAGCACGATGCCATTATCGTCTGTGGCGAGAAAGTTATTTGTATACCATACGAAAATAAGAGGTCGATAGTCGAAAGTGACAAGGACGTGTCTCGATTAAAACTCATATCTTGTATTAAGGCCCGTAAGTACGTCGAGCGAGGTTGACATCTATTTTTGGCACACGTGACAGAGAAGAAATTAAATGAGAAACGATTGGAAGACGTGCCTGTAATTTGTGACTTTCCTAAGGTGTTTCCTGAGGAGTTTCTAGTACTATCACCACCGAGGCAAGTAGAGTTTCGAATTGATCTAGTATCGGGGGCTGCACCTGTTGCACGTGTACCATATAGATTGGCACCGTTTAAGATGAGAGAGTTGTCGATACAATTGCAAGAGCTGTTGGAGAAAAGATTTATTCGTTCGAGTTCATCATCGTGGGGAGCACCGGTTTTGTTTGTGAAAAAGAAAGATGGATATTTTAGAATGTGTACTGATTATCACGAGTTGAACAAGTTGACTGTCAAGAATCGTTATCCTCTTCCGAGAATTAATGATTTATTTGACCAACTACAAGGTTTGAGCGTGTATTCTAAGATCGATCTGCGATCAGGATATCACTAGTTATGAATTAAAGAAGAAGACATTCCAATTACTGCATTTAGAACTCGGTATGGTCACTTTGAGTTCCAAGTAATGTCTTTTGGATTGACTAATGTGCCCGCTGTGTTTATGGACATGATGAACCGAGTATGAAAGCCATATCTTGATAAGTTCGTCATTGTGTTCATCAATGATATTTTGGTTTATTCCAAGGACGAAGAAGAGCATGTGAAGCATTTGAAGATCATATTGGAGCTGCTTAAGAAAGATAGATTGTACGCCAAGTTTTCAAAGTGTGATTTTTAGCTAGATTCGGTACAATTTCTTGGTCATTTAATTGATGGTAGTGGTGTTCATGTTGATCCTGCCAAGATCGAAGTCATTAAGAGTTGGGCTGCACCAACGACGCCAACAGGGGTGAGGTAATTTCTTGGATTGGCTAGGTACTATAAAAGGTTCATTGAAGGTTTTTCTTTGATTTCTAAGCCACTAACTAAGTTGACTCAGAAGGATAAGAAATACGAATGGGGAAAAGAAGAAGAAGCTTTTCAGACATTAAAGCAGAAGTTGTGTAGTGCACCAAAGCGTTGCCTGAGGGAACAACATATTTTATGGTGTATTGTGACGCATCACTTAAAGGTTATGGATCCGTATTGATGCAAAGAGAGAAGGTGATAACGTATGCTTCTAGACAATTGAAAGTCTATGAAGAGAATTACACTACTCACAATTTGGAGTTAGGAGCTGTTGTTTTCGCTCTTAGATTATGGAGACATTATTTGTATGGAACAAAGTATGTGGTTTACACTGATCACAAGAGCCTACAATATATTTTAAATCAGAAAGAGATGAACTTGAGATAACAGAGATGGATTTAGTTGTTGAGTGATTATGATTATGAGATACAGTATCATCCTGGAAAAGCGAATGTTGTGGCTGATGCCTTAAGTCAAAAGGAAAGGAACAAGCCATTACGTGTTCGAGCTTTGATGATGACTGTTCATAATGATCTACCAAAGCAGATTTGTTAAGATCAGGAGGAAGCAATGAAAAGCGAGTGTGAAGGCAGAAAATTTGGGGAGATTGATTAAGCAAATATTCGAGTTTTGCCCTGGTGGAACATGTTGATTTGGAAATCATGTTTGGTTGCTACGATTTGGTGGATTGAGGGATTTGGTTATGCTTCCGGGATCGGACAAGATGTATCAAGATTTAAAGCCGTTGTACTGGTGGCCGAATATGAAAGAGGATATTACCACATATGTAAGTAAGTGTTTGACTTGTGCGAAGGTCAAAGCTGAGCATCAGAAACCATTTGGGTTACTGCAACAACCTGAGATTCCAGTTTGGAAGTGGGAAAGGATTACTATGGATTTTGTGAGTGGATTTTCGAGAACGCCTAGTGGGTATGATACGATTTGGGTTATTATCGACCGAGTGACCAAATCAGCTCATTTCCTACCAATGAAGTAAATAGATAGTATGAAGAAGTTCACGCGACTTTACTTGAAAGAGATAGTATGTAGGCATGGTGTTTCTGTTTTGATCATTTCAGATCGAGATAGCCATTTTACGTCAAGATTATGGAGATCCCTTCAGGAAGCGTTAGGGACGAATTTAGATATGAGTACCGCTCACCACCCTCAAACGGATGGTCAAAGTGAGAGGACTATACAAACACTGGAAGATATGTTGCGTGCCTGTGTGATTGACATTAGAAGCAGTTGGGATCGCCATCTGCCATTGGTCGAGTTCTCATACAACAATAGTTATCACACGAGTATTAAGGCTGCTCCATATGAGGCTTTGTACGGATGGAAATGTAGATCACCTGCATGCTGGAGTGAGGTTAGGGATATCTAACTCACCAGTCCAGAATTTATCCGTGATACGACAAAAAAGATTGTCCAGATTAAGAACTGTTTGTTGACCGCCCGTAGTCGCCAAAAGAGTTACGCATATAGAAGAACTAAGCCACTAGAGTTTGAAGTTGGAGATATGGTACTACTCAAGGTATCGCCATAGAAGGGCGCTGTGCGTTTTGGAAAGCGCGGAAAGTTAAGTCCATGTTACATTGAGCTATTCAAGATTCTAGCTAGAGTTGGTCCTGTAGCTTATACGCTGGAGTTACTTGAAGAGTTGAAAGGGATTCATAGTACTTTTCATGTTTTGAATCTTAAGAAATGTCTAGTGAAACGTGATATTGTTGTTCTGATAGATGAGATCCAACTTGATGATAAGTTGCATATGATTGAAGATCCAGTGGAAGTTGTTGATAAAGAGGTTAAGCGACTTAAGCAAAGTAGGATACCTATAGTTAAAGTTTGTTGGAATTTGAAAAGAGGTCCAAAATTTACTTGGGAACGTGAGGATCAGATTAAGAAAAAGTACCCTCATCTCTTTACATGTAAGGACGAAGCGAGTAAAGCGGATAAGTCGAGCTGAGCACCAGGACGGCGCTCCCTAAAGGAGGGGAGAATGTAACAACCCGAGTTTCAGGTCAACGTTTATCCCGAGCTAAGATAATTTTGCTACGTAAATAATTATAGTCGTTTATACTATATAAGGTTTGATGAGAATTTCCATTTATAGGGTAATTTCATACCGTAATTGAGTTTCTATTTGTTTTTAGCGTCTAAGAAAGTCAGAAAAAATTATATTGTTGCTATGAGAGCGTAAATATGTTATTTTTGTATTTTACAACATTTCTTTGAGTTTTTGTAAAAACCGTGTTTAAAGATCGTGTTTTACGAGGTTTAATATTTTATTAAACGTTTTAAAATAAAATTAGTGGGATGGTTTTAAATTATTTATTAACGAGGTGTGACCCGAGTTGTTGGCCGATTTTATTTATAAAAGAAATGCATTGTACTAGTTTTAAAAGAGATTAAGGATGGAGGGATCTAAATTGCCAAATTTCCAAAGTTAACTTCTATAAATAGAAGACACACACACACACACACACTTATTTTCTTTTTACAAAAAAATCTCTTCTTTCCTCCTCCCTAGCTCTCTTCGACCGGCCACCCAAACACCACACTTTTTCGGTTTATTTTCTGACATGCATTACAATCAAATTATATATTCTTAATCCTTATTTCAAGAGCTACAAAACCCACTATAAAAACCTCACATGCAATAAGTTTTGAAGGAGTTGAATTTTTGGTTGGTTCTTGGTGTTTTCGAGTATAAGGGGGAGTTTAGATTAGTTAGATTGTTGTTATTTTAGTGTTGGTTGATTGAAAAAGGGTTTGGTTTGGTTTGTTGGGTTGCGTCCGATTCTAAGCACCAAGGGGAAGCCATAGTTTGATTGTTTTGATAGCATTGTAAGCTTTTAGTTGTGTTTCTTGTTTGATTAAAGTGATTTAATTTTGGATATTCCATGTATTATGATTATTGCTAAATGATTCAAGTGCGAAAAATATTAAAAGAGTGTTTAGTCATTGACTAAAATTTGATGCTTTTGGTAAATTATTTAAACTAGTTAAGCGTATTTTGATAGTCGAATTATGTCAAAAATGTCATTTTCATAGCTTTTGGGTTGACCATGTTTGACCAGAAAGTCTGACTTGACGGTAGCGAGTCGAGAAATTTTTAAAAGTTATTTTTGATAATGTTAAGTGATAGTGTTGCCCTAAGCTCCGTTTCGCTAGGTGGATCGTCACGTAACTCTTAATAACGAACGTTTTACGGCCAAGTCAAGTTTGGGTATTTTTGGGGTAAAAAGTCAACTACGAAGTTTGACTTTTGAAAGTCAAACTTACATAAACTTTCGAATAAAGTCTATAATGAGCAAAGGGTTCGTAATGTTAGTTAATTGATAACGAAATATGAAGTTCGGATTATATTATCATTACTTTCGGCAACTTTCTAAAAATGGAAACTTTATGGAAAATGTTGTAATTTTGGTAAGTGTGTCAAAGTGAAATGTTTTGCGTTGCACTTGGAGATTGTAGTATATGATTGTATATACGTAATAATATATATATATATATATATATATATATATATATATATATATAGGGAAGAGATCAAGTGAGAAGAAAAAATATAATGAGAAGAATAAGAAGGATTTCTAGCCACACATTTTAAATAGGAAGGAGAATTTTAAGGGAGATGATCATTTTTATAGGTGCATCCTGAAATTGTGGTTGTGGTTTCTTCTTATCAAATTCTCCATTATAAAGTTTTCTTCTCATTCGATCAAACTATATATATATATAGTATTATCTTAGTATATATAATATATATATATATATAATAATATATAATATATATATATATAATATAATATATATAATACATAATATATATATGCAAGAATGTCAGGTGGAATAGGTGATTCTTTAGCATAGTATGCATGCATGACCTTCATATAGGGGTCATCATGAAAAAGTAAAAGAGTTGGTGAAGCTATTGGAACTAAACCAAATGAGTTATTTGAAGAGCTAGAATAAGTATTTCCTGGTGAAGCTGGGACATAGTCCGGGGAAGCCGGGATATAGTCCGGAAAGTTGGAGGAAAAAACATCCTCAATATTGGAAGTAGGGTGGTTGGGAGAAGACATCACTCTGTTAACAACCCAGTGGTAAATAACATAAGTTATTTATATAATAGTATAATAGTTATGTACTTTACATACTATTCGGGAGATAAAGTGGCACGGAGGACTTTCTTGGATGGAAAAAGAAAAGTAGTTATAGTTAAGGTTTCAACCTTGTTCTCTATAACCGTGGCTCTGATACCAATCTATAACACCCCCATTTTGACATATATAGCAGCGGAAGCTAATCTGGGGTATTATTTCATAGTACAACAGTCATAATCATAGAAAATGAACCGTAAAAAGACGTTTTTAGAAAATTTAGTTATCATTCATTATTTCATCAGTGTTTTTACAAACATAGGTCCCAAAATCTATATGAAAACATAAAGTTTGAATGATAACAGTTTAGCCATCTTCAAGTCCGTGCCACTCCGTGCCTTAAGATGCCCAGTTACCTGAGATAAACATGCTAAAAAGGTCAACACAAAGGTTGAGTGAAATTCATAAGTTTATGGTAAATAGTTTGAATACAAGTCGTTATAACAGTGGGTTACGTTGTTATACACCCATAAGTGTAATAATTGCAATGAGTACAATTATTATGGAAACAATATTATTGCCATAAGCTCATGATACCGAGACCTTGAGTTAATTAATAATCTTAAGAAGTTGCCCCAATGGGTGCCTTTTCCAAACACCCGCATAGTGATTCAAATAAAGTGCGTTTGGTTACCAGAAAGTATAGGTACACCAACAGGGGAGTTCAGTCTCAAATAGATATATTCACAGCATTCACACTTACTTTAAAAAGTAATTAACGGTTCATGATAGCGGGGTCTTAATGGCAAAAGTAAGGACTTAGGCAATAATGCATCAGGATAGCATATAGTTGGAAAAACACTCATATTCATGGTTTATAGCATGTATCCCCTCGCAGGTTTATGAAAACATTAGAAGATTTAAAATGCGAGGCTATGAACTCACCTTAACAAGGGAAATCTGATTGATGGCAAAAGTATATCAAGTGAAAGTAACAGCTATGTCACGCAACCTGGGGTAATATGTCAAGTCTTAGTGTGATGGTTTATGTTTCAAAACTTCATAAAGTTTAACGTATTACTTTGATTTATTAATTTATGGAAATATTGTATCACTGTTCGGGCTATCATAATCCAGAGGCCATGTAGTATCGTTTGAGGAGTCAGGGCACTTTAAATTGTAAACCCAGCAAACTCGTCAAAACAAATACCCAAATGGAACCCCTCACATGAAATTCCCTAGTAACGTGATACGATAAGATTTTAAGTTTCTTCAAAAGCTAGTCGATGATAAATTACGTAGCGTAATTGTTTTATAATGAGTCGATCGTTGATTAATAGCGATAAATGTATCGGGTTTTAATAAAATCAGGTCTTATAATATTAATATATATTTTTATAATTTATATAGAAATATTATATTTTATATTTTTAAGTTTGCAAAAATGGCAATATTTACCCTTGGTTTCTAAACTTTTACAAGTTTAGTCCTTTATATAATAAGTTTATAAATATTAAACCTTTAACTTTAAAAGTTGGCAAGATAGGTCCTTATAGTTATAAATTTAGGAAAATGACTGAAATAACCCTTGTACTTGTTAATTTCCAAATAGTTACAATATATACCCCTTGCATGGAAATAATTTACAAATCAAGTCCAAAAAGCCATGCAAGGTTACTTTAGGGTTCCAAATGATATTTGCGGGTTATAGCTTATTAGAATAAGCTAAAATAAGATGTTCTAATGTAACAAAAGTTTAGAAAAATGATTCGTTAGCTAGAAAATCAAAATGGGTCATTTTTAGGGTTTTAACCAAAAACACATGGGTTTGAGGATTCAAGGCTTTAACAAGAGTTAATATGGGATCTTAGGAGTCTTATGAACATTCTAAAACAGATTATGAGTTTATTAAACAAGATTATAAGCTTACTTGAGCTCAAATGAGTCGTATGAGATTATTTAGGTTCGTACACCTAGGAATGGCTTCAATGGCTTCATTGGCTTCTTTCTCTTGATTCTTGGCTTCAATTATGATCTTAGGGACTTCACTTGATCCTCCTTGGTCTGATTTAGAACTCCATTTGAGTGGTGATGAGTTTTTGAGGTGTGTTTGAAGGTGTGTGTGTTTCAACTTATATAGGGTTCAAAAACCCTTAGTGCCTAAGTTTTACACCTTAGAGGCCAAGAATACTTGGAGTAGGGATCAAGGGATGTAGAGTAGTGACTAAGGAATGATGTAGGGTGATTAGGAAGAGCTAGGAGTATAGCTATGCAAGGTGTAGGGTGGTGGAGAGGTTCAGTTTACATGAGGTAACAAGGAGGTGACAAGACTAACTTGGTGGCCAAGGGTGGTGATGGAGGTGCTTGGTTGCTTGCTTGGTGACATGGTGGTGAGGTCATCATGGTGCTAGGATGCTATCTTGAGGTGCTTGAGGTGTTTACTTAGTGTAAAAATGGGTTAAAATGAAACAAAAGGGTGTCGGGTTGGATTTTGGTTTTGGGTTAAGATTTTTGGTTTTAAATTTTAGTTAGGGTTAGGCTTTAGGATAGATTAGGGTTTAGGATTAAGTTTTAGTGTTAAGATTAGGGTTTAGGATTAAGGTTTAGGGTTTAGAATTAAGGTTTAGGTTTAAAATGAAATTAGGGTTTTTGGGTTTCGTTTAGGGTTTAGGGTTTTAGATTAGGGTTTTAGGATGATTTAGGGTTTAGGTTTAGGGTTTAGAAGTCATGCATTAAGTGTTTGTACCTTGTGCTAAAGTGGTAGTAATAAACTAAAGTGATTTAGGAGGTAAAATGACCTAGTTTGGTTTTCTTGCATTATTGACTTGTACATTTGGCTTTAGAAAGTTGTAACTTGATTTAGGAGGGAAAAGATATTCAAATGTTGTGCATTGTACACTTGTACACGTGTTTGAAGACTTGCACATTCATTTTATATGTATACGTTACATATAATTAGAGTTTTGATATAAACGTTAATGAATAAAGTCTGTTTTGATATGACGTTGTAAATGGTATGTTAAATGGATAATGTACTTGATAAAATGATATTAAGATATAGACTTGACATATTAGGATGTTTACAAGATATAAACATAGATATAGATGGCATTGGTAGAGGTCGCGTGAGCTCGTTTACTTTAGAGATGCAAGTTACTTTTTTTTTTTTTGGTAAAAGGGACGATACCCCGGTAAATTATATTACACCAAAAAAACCGTTAAGTACAATGGAATGTGACTGAATGTCACATTAACCTCAAGCAATAGCTTGAACAACCACTAAATCATATGACATGCCATATGATATCTACCATGAATACATAACCAATCACCCCTATTGGAAAGAACCATCTAATAATACATAAACAAAACTTATGCATAATTAAACAAAGCAAGAATCAGGCAAGTTCCACCTTGAAGCCCAAGGACCACCTCTAGATCTCTTAAAACGACAAGAAAGCAGCTTCAATCTCACATTCATGAAGATACAATCACAAACCTGCTGCACCGATCTCTTTTTGCCTTTAAACATCCTCCAATTTCGTTCTTGCCAAATGTAATAAGTTGTAGCAGCAAGAACCAACTTCGCAATGACACTCTTAGGAGATCTACGTTTGGAAAAGGGGATAATATGCACCAAGATCTGATTGAAACACTCATTCAAAGAACACATACCAGCCAATCTTTTGAAGTGATTCCAAACCTGCTTAGAATAAGTGCATTCAAAAAAAAGATGATCATGAGAGTCTTGGATCTGCTCACACAGCGAACAAACCTTCATAAGCGAATCAGAAACCTCCCAACTAGCTATCTTATCTTGCGTTTTCAACCTTTGTTTGACAACCAGCCAAAGATTAAACGCATGCTTCGGGATGCAATAAGGAAACCAGACCGCATTAACCCAATCCACCTTTTCATTTCGATGTCTAATAGTAGACCAAACCATCGAAACCGAAAAATCACAAACCTGTCCAGCCTCGTTTCTCCATAATAAGCGATCATTATTATCATTTGAAATATCATATTGCATAGACAGGAGCTGATCATATTTAGATACAAGATAATTAGGCCAATTCCAAACACCATTATGAAAAACATCACTAACCGTAGAGCTTGCTGTTAGACCAGCCGTGTAGCGATCACGAGAGGGAATAAAATCAGCAAGGGGGCCTAAGGAACTCCAATTATCAAACCACAACGAAGTTGTCACACCATCACCAATAGATGACCAAATAAAAGGACGGATTAAGGGCCTTAGTTGAAGCACTTTTCTCCACCCCCATGAAATATTGCCACGAATAAGAACATCCCAAAAATTACGATTATTGAGCTTGTATATATGCACCCACCGCACCCAAAGAGACTCCTTAAGAGACAAAAGCTTCCACATGTGCGAAACCATAAGAGCTTTATTAAACGTATCAAGACGACGCACACCAAGACCACCCTCATCCTTTGGAAGACAAACAACCTCCCAAGCAACCTTAGATTGACATCTCTTGGAAGAACCATGACTCCACAAGAGATGCCGAATAATCTGCTCAATATCCAAGAGAACACGAGAAGGAAGAATAAACATCGACGCCCAATAAATATGCATAGAGCTCAAAACCGAACGGATAAGTTGTAACCGACCCGCTGCCGAAAGAAATTTGTTCTTCCAATCATCAACACGAGCCTGGACTTTCTCTATTAATTCTTTGCAATCTCTAAAAACTAACCGAGACGTGACCAAAGGGACTCCCAAATACTTGACCGGAAGGGTCCCCTCTTCAAAGGGTAAAATCTGAAGAATAGCAAGCTTATTACAATTAAGAACATTACAAAAGTACCCTTTGCTCTTTGGAAGACTTGGAATCAGCCCCGAAGCAACTTTGAACTCGTCCAACGCCTCTTTAATAACCTTCACCGAGTCTGAATCACCATGTGCAAACAGAAAAAGATCATCCGCAAAACACAAGTTAATCAAACCCAGCTCAGAACAATACCTATGGTAAGTAAATGACTCTGCATTATCCACACTCCGCTGCAACATAAGAGTAAGGACTTCCATAACCAGCGTAAACAAATAAGGAGATAACGGATCACCTTGTCGAAGACCACGTTTACCCTTAAAAAAACCATGTAAAGAACCGTTAATACTGATGGAATACGATGTTGTAGTAACACACTCCATAATCCACCCAACCATGCGATCATGAAAACCAAAACCAATAAGAATGTTCTTCAAAAAAACCTAAGGGAAAAAGGGCCATTTCTACAAAATCGATATTCAGAAACAAGAAAGATGAAAGAGGCATAGTCATCAGGAATAAGGCAAGACTTGTTGCTCAGGGATATACTCAAGAAGAAGGCATAGACTATGATGAAGTCTTTGCCCCTGTAGTAAGAATTAAAGCCATAAGATTGTTCTTAGCTTATGCTTCCTTTATAGGATTCATGGTGTACCAAATGGATGTTAAAAGTGCTTTTCTTTACGGTTAGATTGAAGAGGAGGTATATGTGTGTCAGCCTCCAGGGTTTGAAGATCATGACTATCCTGACAAGGTTTACAAGGTGGTGAAAGCACTGTATGGGTCGCATCAAGCTCCAAGAGCCTGGTATGAGACCTTGGCCAAGTGCTTATTGGACAATGGGTTTCATAGAGGAAAGATAGATCAGACCTTGTTTATCAAGAAGCAAAA
>BQNB010000511.1:120851-169463 GCA_026074375.1 Tanacetum coccineum | reverse complement strand
AGAAATTCTACCTTTACCATCTCCAAAGGAAACAAAACCACCATCATAATCTTCATATTCAGTAAGATAGCATTTGTTTCTAGTCATGTGCCTAGAGCAACCACTTTCAATGACTCCTTTTTCCTTGTACTTCTTCTGTTGTGGGTTGCCCTGCACATAAAATAAGAGAATTAGACTCTTTTAGGGATCCAAGCCATTATAGACTTGGATCTGCCTCGTGCATCAATGTAAGAATATTTCTTGAAAGTATTTGATGCACTACTGTTTTTGTCTTTCCAAACCCAGCATGCTGAGGCCTTAACAACATTAACCCCTTTTCCCTTGTTTTCACTTACTACTACTCTATCCCTAGCAGTAGTATCTTCTACCCTGGCAATATTAACCTTTTTATTGAAAATACTATTTTTGTTTGCTGAATACTTGTTAAATGGCCTTGTGTCTTGTAAATATCCCTTTTTATAAGCATTTGATATTGGTCTAGGATGATTCACAGTTGTTTTTGAGCCAGCAGTATTAACTGGTCTGACAACAGTATTAACACTTGCACCAGCATTATTAATTTTGCCAGACCTGGTTAATACTGCTTGTGGAACAAATCTTCTATTAAGGTGAGGGTGAGTCATTTTATTAGAAAATTTCTTGTGATTCACCCTACTTGAGTTGTTCCACACTGGTCTTATAACCTTTTTATCACATACATAATGAAGATGCTCAAAACTACCACAAACAAAACAAGCTGTATTAATCATTTTAAAGACACTTCCTAGTCTTTGGGTCATAAGATTGTTCCAGTTTCTTTGGTTCCCTCTAGGATAGTGTTTGTTTTGTTTAGGTGTTTCTACCTTCTCTACTGTTTCCCTAGCAGACTTAACAAATTTTATCTTTTCAGTGCTAGGTCTAATAGTTTTATCCTTCTCACTTTCATCATCATAATTCCAATCCTCAATGACTGGAGGTCTAAAGCTGTTCTTTCTAACAGTTTTAGGTTCTACTTCATCACCATTATTTTTTTACGTCAGCAGACTCATGATTTGACTTAACTTTCTTAACATTACTAGGTGTAACAACAGTAATAACATTTATATTCTCACTTTCAACTATTTCATCCATAAACGTTAGATCAGGTTTGTGAGGCATGAAATTCCCTAAAAAAGATGTGGAACTGCATGATTATCCCTTGTCAGAATTGTGACTTATTGATTCTCCTGATTTTCTAACATCTCAGATGAATTCACAAAGCTTTCTACTGCAGGAGAAGCTGCAGTAGAAGAAGCTGCATTATATCCTAGTCCAGTTTTAAACTTGTCAATAACTTGACTTTCCAACAAATTATTCAAAGATTTAGATGAATTTTTGTAAACTTCTCTAATGTTTGTTTTTAACATCTTCTCTCTGACACACAGCCATTCTCAATGCTCTTTTTTTCTGCTTTTTCCAATTTCTTTTGTTTTCAACTAAAGCAGTGTCTCTTAGTTCAACTTCAAGTT
Organism: Tanacetum coccineum; assembly: GCA_026074375.1. Taxonomy (NCBI): domain Eukaryota; kingdom Viridiplantae; phylum Streptophyta; class Magnoliopsida; order Asterales; family Asteraceae; genus Tanacetum; species Tanacetum coccineum. Next base: position 167,976 of record BQNB010000511.1, on the reverse strand, counting down.
TTAAAACATTATGCTTTCATCAAACACAGCCTCATTTTTATTGATTCCTAAACCTGCTTTATAAGATACAAATAAATTGAGACCATTTTGTATTCTAAAGAACAAATATCATATTGTATCTTATAGAATAAGCATAAGCTTTTACACATGATTTAGAACAAGAATCTACCTCAAAATCAGAACTGGAAAGAACTTCTTGAAAAGATTGTTTTAGTGGTGTCATCAATGCAAAAGTTTGTATTGAATGCTCTTCCTCAAAGTTTGGTACTCCAATCATAAACCCGTCCAAATCCATCCTTGAGCAACTAAGGATTTTTCAGTGTGAGTTCTACTGTCATCAGTTTTCTTCTATTAATCTCTCTTCCTCTGTTTTCCTGATTTCTTGGAGCTTTACATTCTCTTGCAAAGTGAGCATATTTATGACAATTGTAGCACTTCACTTTAGACCTATCAAATCCAACTCTTTGACCATTTACATCCAGCTTCCTGCCTGTCCTCTTAATGAATCTCCTAGCTCTAATTGTCAGCATGGCCATCTCCCATTGCAAATCCCATTACTTTCTATGTCATCAGATTAAATTTGTTCTAGAATACCATTTTGTGAAAGTTTGAGAGAATTAGGCTGACTATCTAGGAAAGCATAGATCACAACATCACTAAGGTTGTCTTCAGATGTAGGACTACTTTGAGTATGAGCAGCACTAACTCCATAAGCAGTGTTATCTGCTTCATTTGTGCTGCTATTGCTGTTGGAGGACATAAAAGCCACATTTTATAGATTTTGACTTGTACATGATGATCCTGAGATTTCAGGTTCATATATCTTTAAGTTGTTGTATAAGTCATCCAAACTGATGGTCTCTATTTTCCTGTTTGTTTCCTACCAGGATCAAAGCATAGATCTTTTTTCACATTCAGGATGGAAGACTTCTTAACAATTTTAAGTTCATGTCCTCTTGTGTAATAACTTCGCCTTGAATCTCCAACTGAGTGATAAGTTTTTGCAACCTATCAAAAGTTTGATCCATTGTCTCTGAACTTGATCCTGCAAAGTTCTCATATTGTTGCTTGAGTAGAGTTCTCTGAACTTTCTTGGATTCCTTGTTTCCTTCATACCTCTTCTCAATGGCTTCCATGAGCAATTTTGCATCTTTATATGAATGGAACTTCAGTTGATCCTTATTTGGGAGTGCCATCAACAGAGTTCCTCTAGCTTTCATCTCATTCCTCCTGTCCTGCTTTTCTTCTGCAGTAGTAGGTTCATATTCCTGCTCAGTTTCTCCAACAGTTCTCTTTAGCACTTTGTTACCATTTTTAATTACTTCCTAGAGGGAGTAATCAGTCATGAGAAAGTATTGTTCTATCCTCATCAACCAGAGATCATAATCCCCTGGGTTGAGGATAGGGAGTTTTGCAGTCAGATTTGTAGAAGTAGTTCCTGCCTCTATCTTATCACTGAGAATTAGATCTTGTATGTGTTGTTGGTTTCTTCTTATTCAAAGCTTCACAACAAGCTCTGATACCACTTGTTGATCCCAATGAATAGATCTTTAACTCCTTAGCTTGATGTAAGGTTTAGTATCCTTGGATAAATCCAAAGGTACTAAGAATGAAACTTTGTGTATATGATATAAACTATGCGGAATCTAGTTTATACCACTAAGAAGAATAACAGCAATGTATGTTTGACAAACAGAAATATAATCAAAACAATAAGCTTCAATATATTAATATGAACACTCTTTGACAGTGTTAGGGTTTACAACCTTGAAGCTATGGATACTATGAAAGACTGATATGATGTGATGTGTTATTCTAATGTTATAACCTAAGATCTCCTTTTATACACCAAGGAGTCCTTTACAAGATAACTACGAATCTTCTAAAACATTAAGCTTATATGCATATCTTTCTAAATATATAGAATATACACAAGATAACTAATACATTATTTTAACACGTCTTTACATCTCTTTACACATCTTTATCTTCATGCAGTCTTCAATCTTTATCAGAAGTATAAATCCCTTCAGCAGTGTTAAGTTAGTACTAGCAGTACTAACTTATACCTAGCAGTACTAACATTCTTCTAGCAGTACTAACTGGTTTATACTGCCAGTTATGACTTAAGCAGTACTAACACTTTGACTTGGCAGTACTAAGTCTAATGAGTTTAATTCCTAACATTAGCCATATATTTTAATCACATTTCCCCCCCTTATCAAAAATGTCAAATTTCTTGATATTTTTGATATCAGTTGATTCAAATATGTTTGAAAACTTTTTGGGGAGAAAAATATTCTGATTATTAACAAGCCTTATTAAGAACATTTTCATGCTCCCCCTCAATTTATGAGGGTATTATATATAGTGTTGAGTACGCTAGTTTGAAAGATTTTGAATTTATTGAAATTTTGTTGAAAATTCGTACTCAACACTATGTAAACTTGCCTATTTTATAAGTCTATACTACATATTCACATTATTCACAAGATAAGATTTGAGATTGGACCTGACGACATTCAGTACGTGTCATCAGTCTGTAGTCCATCTCGAGTTCCCGAGCACCAACCAATCCAGATTCCGAATGATCCGCCTTTCAAACATCTGCTTATTAATCAAGTCCACTATAAGACCCGACATTCTTTTATCTATAGCGGTCCAATTTCTCCTTGGCATGTCATCATTGTATTCGAGTCAAAAATCAAGCAGCCGATGGTGAAGTTCATCACGAACAGTCTTGAGTGTTCCGTTCGAGAACTTGTACAGCTCATCAGCCCGTATCACTCTTTTATGTTTATTTAAGTCTTCATAGATTACCCCTGGTGGATCAAATGATGGAGTGTAGAGTTATTTGAATTCGATTCCAGGAAATCTCTTTTGAGGTTCGGTGATATTAAGTTTCTTTTGGTAAGTCTCTACACCAAGTTAAAGATCCTCGACTCGGCTTTTGATGAAAAGACTTTTTGTGAACATTTACAAAGGGCACATAAAGTCCAAAAATATACACTTCCGCGAGCTTGAATAACTTGTGTAAACAGCAAGAAGAAGCATGTCCTTAAATGTCGTTCAAAAGTGTAAGATCAACAAAGTCACCTTTTTAAACTTTGTATAAGTTACGATCAAACTCTTCTCACCACAATCTCTTCCAAGTGACCATAACCATGTAGTTTCTTGACATTCACACTGACCATACTGAGAATATTCTGAGTAGAGTAGACCTTGTGCTTGGAGAATTTGTTTAGCTGAGATCTATACCAAAGCTGACGCTTTTCACCCTAGTACTTGATCCCTTTTTCCGCATTTTTGTTATACCCAACTTTGGTAGCACTCTAGAGCGTAGGGACCATGTCTTCAATTCCCACAATCTCATAACAAGCTGCTTTGGTCTTCGTGATAGACGTAGTGTATTTCTTTTCAGGATTTGATAATTTCAAAAATTCTAAATCGTTGTTGAAGAAGTATTTAGCAGCAACGGTTAGACGGCCTGGACGACCTTTCAAGGGAAGAGGCTTGGTCAAGTTAAAGGGGCAACGATCTCCTTCTGGATTGTTCTAATCAAGTTTTTCTGTTAATGCTTTGAAGCACTCTTCCATATTGTACTCAAGTTTAATGCTGCTTGTGCATGTGCCTTTTAACAGCTCGTAGACTGGTCCTACTAAGTGTGCTTGAGTAATATTGTCTATCTTGAGTCGATTCATGGCACACTTAGAGAAATCAATCGAAGTGGCCATCAGTTCATCGAATGTGAGAGGATCCTTTGCAGCAGACACTATATTGTTAAACCAAGGCTGTTCAGGTTGATCAACTACAACTTGACGCTTGTTCCATTCTTGATCAGGAGTAGGAGGCCTTGGAGGTGGTTTGAACTAATATTTCTTTGGATCTTTGTCCTTAGTTTGAGTTGAGTCATCAGGTGATTGATCAGCATCATTAGCCAGATTTAAAGGTTTTTGCAGGAGATTTACCTTTAGATGATTCTTTGGAGGTAGATGATTTCTTTGATGGCTCAGACTCTTTGGTTCTACTTCTCTTGGTCTTCTTACCCTAATTTGGTCCAGCTGAAGGGTCTTCGTCATCATGATCTCTTTTTCTTAAAACATTCTCTGGATCTGCTTGAACACGTGCAACATCATCATCAAGAAGTATTGAATTCAACAACGCATCAAATAAGACTTGGTGCTTGTCATGTGTCAGATAGGAGCGACTTTTGTCCATCTTTTCAAAGAGAATCCTCTTCAGTTTGTATTCAGATAACGACTCTGCTGCTTTGAGAGAAGGTAGAGCTTGAGAGGAGGATTGAGCTACAAGGAGTGGTGTCTTCTCAAGTGCATTCTTTACCATGCTTTGAATCACCAGAGTAGCGAAGTCAGAAACTGCCTTGGGTAGAAGTTTTGCCAATTGCCTCTTGACCTCATTAATAATATTTTCTTGCACAGACTCTTCATTCATCTCCTTGTAGTTAACTTGATGAGGATACTTCTGTATTAGTTCTTCTGTATGTTTTTGAATCACCTTTTGAAGTGTATCTTGATGCCGTAGAATTGTTTTTGAAAATTAATTGCCAAGTTTTTAAATTATAAAACTTCGCTACCGATACAAACGCACTAGATGGGCAGAGAACCCAGTCGTATGTAGTGCAGTAGTTGGTAAATCCGAGGTCGTCCCAAGAGCTAAGTTTTAACTAGTTCTAATTTGATTATGTCACATTTAGAAAATGGGTTTGAGATGATTTAAAATAACTTAAAAAAAGAAAATGCAGAAAAGTAAATTTATAGAAGTAATCAGGGAGAAAAGTTTGCTAGCCTAACCATTTCATTACTACTGTTATGATTATGTTTTCCTGTGCAATGTTCAATTACAAGTTTCATTAGTGGTTCTAATATCAGCAGACCCAAATTGGCATTTGAGGTATGTCTTATACTTACTCTGCGATCCCAATTCCCCTAAGATCACACGGGCAGGGTATCCAAGTTTGTAGTGGTTAATCCCCAACTATCCTTAAGATTAATTCTATAACCTATATAGATTATTAACCCTCTCTGAAATAGTTCCTATGCTTTTTAAGTATTTAATGTGACAAAGGCGATAATATGGTTATTCCTACACGAGGGATAGGTGCCAATCTACCCTAGTACCCCGCTAATCCCAAGTTCAACCGATAAGTCTAATAACATGACTAACAAGATCTAAGCCACCCTCTACACTACCAAAACCCATGGAAACCATTAAAGGCTAAAAGGACTAACCAAGTAAAAAACCCATAATTAAACAGGAAACATCAATCATAACAATAGTAATTACATGGCTAGGCCAGTACTAGGAGTGCTTAGCCACTCATAGCAACAATAAGATAAGAAATAAATGAAGAGATCTTGGATTGATAAATCATAATTCTTACAAATTGCGTTTATGAATGATTAATGCTAAAATAAGTAAAGTGATCCTCCCTTGGACTGCTTGGTGGAATGTTTCATCTTCTAGAGGCCTTGTTCGCCTCTTGGTACTGTGTTGTGAAGTGGTGAAGTGAGTGATACTGAATGAGCCGTGTGAGGGCTCTATTTATAAGTATCGAAGGTGTTACGGCGTAATAGATATTAACACATTACGCCATAACAATGCTGATGCGGTTTCCCATTCTCCAGGCTTAATTGATGTTATGGCGTAACCGTATTGCTAAGGTTACGCTGTACAGATGACTCAGATACTCAATCTTTTTTCAAATTATATGTTACGGCGTAAAGGTGATGGTGAGGTTACGTCGTAACAACTGATGTTGAGTCATTTCTTTGTTAATCTTGAGTACGGCGTAACTTTTGCGGGGAGGTTATGCCGTAAAAGCCTTGAATGCCTTCATTTGCTAGAATTCCACGTCCAAATCCCGTGTCTCTTGTTCAGATGCTCGCATTGCTCCTGAAAACTAAATATAAACAATTAAGTAGTGTTTTCAGACATTTATAACATAATTATAAGCATTTTCATAGGGAATTTGATATTAAAAAGTATTAAGTATTTGATGTTATCAAATATCTCCCTACTTGACTTCTACTTGCCCTCAAGCAGAACCATTAGAATGATTTATAAAAAGATTTCCCCAATTTAACTCGAAGAAATGAATTCATAATCTACTTATGCTAGAAAACATCAAAGCTAAACACCTCACGAAAAGGGGATCGAAAACACTCAACTTTCATGACTAGTCTAAGTGTTTCATTTCTGGGTGATCACTCAATTGCACAGTCATAACATGTATTCTATCATAAGCTTGGAAAGTACACAAATTTGCACCAGCTAGAATTAAGGTCTAAACAATCTTAAAAGCAACATGGGCGAGACACGGGTTTAAACAGGGTGAATCTTCCTGCAATATTTACCAAAAGTGTTACACCAACGATGGTGATAACGCCTAAATTATACATGTTTTCGGTGGCGTTATTTATACATATTTTATCATTTCTCGTGAAGTTTCGATACTTAAGAGCATGAAATACTTGCAGGTTCACTTTAAGACATCTCGAGCTCAAATAAAACAAAGATCAAGTACTTATACACTTTAGAAATCAAGATACAAGAAAAGATAAAGTCTTAAGCTAAAAAGTACAAATGTGCGCCGCACTTACCCCATGTGCGCCGCACTTCTCCTCAAAGTTAAAAGAATTAAAGGTGTGGTCCAAAAAGTGCATTAACTCCTTAAGTACGCCGCACAAAGTATTTTGTGCGCCACACTTCGTATCTGGCTACGAAATTTAAATGAAGTCAATAAATACTATCGCATTAACACACCATGTGCGCTGCACAAATTAAATTGTGCGCCGCACTTCTACTCAAAAATTAGCCTATAAATAGAGCCAAAATTCTCACACATTTCATCAACTCATTCTTACACACTTCTCTCATCTCACACACAATCCTTTTCCCTTATGATGTTCTAAACCTTCCCAACCTTTTCCTAAGCCATAAAACTCCATAAAACCATACCTTTTGAAGATTCAAGATCAAACAACCAAGAATGAAGAAGAATATCATCTTAGTTTATTGAAATAATGAAGTTTCTTGTTGAATCACGTTATGTTATGAACTACATAGCCATAAGAGGCTAATTCTCTCATGACTACTCGGTGAAGTTATGATAATAAATAAGTGTTTGGTATGATCATGATCTCATTAATCTCAAGCTTATATTGCAACCCTATTATGTCTTATCTTGTCGGTTTTGCTTATCAACTTAGATTATATAATCGTATCGGTATAGGTCAAAAGACCCGCTATGATATATATGGTTTTAAAGATTTCTCTATGGTCTTTATCGTCTGTGTCGAGAAATCCACTTTCGTTATTGATAAACAAAATAAGCTTTGATATAATAGTAACTAGATCATTTGGGTGACACATTTGGTCTGTCCAACTAAATATAAGTCTTAAGTTAATTAAGTTAATTTGTGAAAACGATTTCTGATGAGAAATCCTTTTTATAAGTTAAGGTTTCATCTTTGAGGTCTTAATCACTACCACTACTTATAAATTACTTACAACTATCCGAGTAGTCACCTTTATTATCACTTGGTAAAACAAAAGTTATTATCAAAATTGTTAAAGTCTATTTTCTTTTTGATTATTTGAACACTACTTAAATCCTTATGGACGACCTGGTCTTACCTAAAAAGATTATACTATATACATGGGTTATACTTTTACTTGTGTTTTTCCATCTAATAACCGATATTGCTAGTCTTATAAATTTAAAGCTTTTGAAACACATCAGAGTTTTTGACGCCGTTGCCGGGGATTTTTAAGCTGTTCTGTAGTCAACTCTAGAAAATTATTTTAACTCCCCCTCTTTTTCAAAAATCATCGTACATTTTTCTAGCAAACTGAACCCAGACCTAAAAGGTTTATTTTCCTTGGATGCATACACGTGCTTCCAATTCTGAACTAGTTGAACCTCTAGCTGAACCTGAATGAACTCTGAATCGAAGACTTCGTCGATGAAACAAAAGAGTTTCATTCGAACAAAGAAACAACTCACCTCAACACCCGAGAGTTGTCTATCCGTAAAATATCAACATCAATTACTTCTGTCACTTCCTTGATACCCTTTAAAACTATAATCCAATGGATGATGAACCTATGTGGGCTACCGACCGTGTTGTCGCTCTGACTCCCAATTTCGCAATCACCATTCCTGAAACTACAAACAAATTTGCCATTAAAGCTAACCACTTGACTCTCATCAAGAAAAACCAATTTGATGGTAGAACCAAAACCGATCCTCACGAACACATTCACGAATTCCTCTGAATATGTGATATGTTTAAATACAGAGACACCGAGAATGAAGTTGTCCGCCTAATGATGTTTCCCCTGTCACTCACTAGAGAAGCAAAAACATGGCTGGATGAATTAAACGAAGGAACTATCAAAACGTAGGATGAACTTTGAACGGCTTTCATTAGCTAATTCTTTCCCCCCAACTCTTTTCGATCGACTCCTCGAAGAAATCAAAGCCTTTTCTCAACATGAAAATGAATCTCTAACTGATGCTTGGCTTCGTATGAAGGAAATGCTCTGAAATTGCCATGGTCACAACCTGTCCAAAGGCAACATTATCAAAATCTTTTACCATGGTCTCAACGAAATAACCCAAGAAGTTCTAAATGCCATAGCTGGTGGTATTTTCCTCTATAAAACACCAAATCAAGCTTATAAACTTCTCAAAGATAAAGTCCTACTCAAGCTCGACAGGGCAAAAAACTAAAAATCTAAACCATCCCTTAAGAAAACTGTCGCTTTTGCCACTGAAGGCCCCAGTAAGACCGATACTGACAAAACTATGGCGAATGGATGCCATGATCATAAAAATGGATGCTCGGTACAAAGAACTCCAATCTCGTGCAAAACACCCAACACCAGATCTTGACGAAGATGACATGCCCATGTCTCGTGAAGAAGAGGCTGAATTCATGCAAACTTTCTGTAAGACTCATTTTTACAATGATTACCGCGACCGAGACTCGAATCGCGATAATTGGCGTTCAAGCGGACGGAATGATTACAATCGAGACAACTACCGATCCAACACCGATGACAAACCGTACGATCTTCAAAAACAATTCAACGATTTCATGAAATCTCAACAATCAACCAACGCTTTTGTCAAAGAAACATTCATGGACCTCAAAACTCAACTCGAAACAGTAGCCAAAAATCATCAAGCTTCAATCCAAAACCTCGAAACTAAGTTCGACAGACTCGCTGACAAGCAATCTGGTCGACCTTCTGGATCTCTTCCAAGCAACACTCAACCAAACCCACGAGGTAGCAACTCTAAAGCTTACCAACCACCGCAAGCTCGTAATGAGCATGTGAATGCCGTATTCACAAGAAGTGGTAAATCCTATAATCCACCAGATAACCCGAACGATCAACAAAATAATTCCGAAAACCCTATCAACTTCGATAGCGATGATGAAGACGATGAACCTACACCACAACCAAAAACTCAAACTACAAAACCAGTCAAAGAAACATCGTTACCCAAACCGTACAAACCAAAAATTCCATATCCTCAATGCCTTAGAAAAGAAAAAATGGAAGCCCAATACGGAAAATTCCTTGACATGATCCGAGCCGTTCGAATTAACGTACCTCTTGTTGACGTCTTAGCCGGAATGCCTAACTATGGCAAATTTCTCAAAGAACTCATAAGCAACAAACATAAAATTTAACAAATTTCTTCCGCTTTTCTAAGCAATGAAAGTTCAACGATGATCCAAAATAAAGTTCCACCTAAACTCGGAGACCCAAGAAGTTTTCTTATTCCATGCAACTTCAACAAAACTTTCTCCTGCAATGCTTTAGCCGACCTAGGTGCTAGCATTAACCTTATGCCATATTCCCTATATGCGAAACTATATCTCAAAACTCTTAAACCTACCAAAATGAGCGTAAGATTAGCCGACAAATCATTCCAATACCCTATTGGAATAGCTGAAAATATGCTTGTTGAAGTTGGTAAATTCACCTTTCCTGCTGATTTTGTTATTCTTGAAATGGAAGAAGACAACAAAGTTCCCCTCATCTTGGGATGACCCTTTCTTCACACTGCTGATGCAGTTATTCAAGTTAAACAAAAACAACTCAATCTTGGAGTTGGGACTGAACGAATGATCTTTAATATCGACTCCGCGATGAAACACTCTTACTTAAACGATGATACATGTTTTAGTATCGATGTTTGATGTGCTGTCGTTGTATGGTATATTTAAGATGATTCAAGTTATAAATTTATATTTTGCTGACTAAACCAAAAACAACACTTTAACGGGTAGTGCCCGATCGGTAGTAGTTTCGTTGTAAGTAGGGCGTCGAACACTTGAATCGAGGTTAAATCTATCAATTAAATTAATATCTTGGTTATCTAATCTATGTTAATTCTATTCTATTCTAAACCTATGTTAAACCTATGCCAGTCTAAATTCTAATTCTAACGGGAAAAGGGGGGTTTTCAGCCTGAGAAACTGGCATGGTTTGGTTGGTGTCTATAAACAATTCAAGGCACTTTTTACCGCACCAAGCTAATTAACAAAAAGATAAAAGAGCGTGTCAAACCTTATATAAGAAAAATGTATTAACCATTATTAATCCGATTTAGAACTAGCTGTTTTTGGTTTGTTTATTAAGTGCAATGATTTCTTCTCTCGAGGTGGCATATCATTCTTAAGACTTAGGCGTTACATCTCTAAAACCCAAGCCATTAATCTGTCACAATTAAAGAGTATCTCATAAATCAATCCTTATTTGCTGATTATCAATCTATCTAGGATTAAGAGCAATGGTAATCTTGTTAACCCTAGCTATAGAGACTTTACCCATCTTTACCCTTAATGCAATTATACACTAAGTAGTTCACATTGTCAACTATCGCAATGGAATAGAAACGTTACTTGTTGAATTATCTAGGTCACCTGCTAGTCAACACGATCAATAAACCATTGGCAATATCCAATTAACTAGTTAAGCCTGAAGCGTATCCTAGACACAGACTTAGAAGGACAATATTTGTGTAACTATGATTCTAGATGTATAAATTACTATATGGAGAGCTATCTCAGACTCTAGATCTGCTTGGTCCGCTTCACTAGATCCAGTTGAATGATAGGTCGCATACAAAAGCGCGTAAACAAGTATAAATTGATAAACATAAACAAGCACTCAACGATAAATCAAGAAATCAAGATAAACAAATACCAAACATTTAGATCTTCATAATAATGGCTAATACCCGAAGGTATTAGCCTTCAAACGTCATAATAAATACAAGAGTAATTATTTAGCCAAGGTAAACTAACCGAGTTAACGAATGATACCAAAAACTGAACGATTACTAAAGTATATGGAATTACACGATGTCTCCTATGGAATTGAATGCGTTGCTCGACCTCTTCTGCTCTTTTTCTCCTCTAAAAATTGACTTTTGTGGTTTAGGTATCGAGAATATGATTTAGCACACTTAAAACTCGTTTTGAGTTTGATGTTTTATAGGGTCTGGAAGTCGGTTGGATACGGCGTATCCAAGAGTTAGATATGGCGTATTAGGGATTTCTTGGAGTAGGGACCACACTTGATATCTTCCAGAATATTATTTTGATTCTATATCTTGAATACGATGTATTGAGTCCTCTGGATACGGCGTATTGATCTTTATTCCTCTATGGTCTTTGGTGAGTGCAGGCACGGATACGCCGTATCTTCCTTGATGGATACGGCGTATTGGTCTTCAGAATAGTAATCTTCAAAATATCTTTATTTAAGCTCTAGAATGCGCGCCTTTTGCTAACTTTCACCAATTACTCCATAATTACTGCAATTCTTAAATATAAACGATTAAGTAACAATTCTTTGCAATAACTATACAAAATGGGTTAATAACATGGGATAAATGATGCTATAAAATAGACGTTATTTGATGTCATCAAATATCCCCCCACTTGAATCCTACTTGTCCTTAAGTAGCCTTTAGAAGTTTATAAAAATGTATCCCTAAGGATATTTTCCGTTAAAGCACTTTTTCGATCTATTACAAGTACACAACCAAACACCTCACGAAATAGGAAGATGAAATTACTCAAATTACTCAACTAATCTTATGTGGTAACATGTAACTAATTCGCCTCAATTGCTCGGCCATGACGAGTATCTTCATAAGCATGGCAAGGATACACACTCTCCACCGCCTAAAGCTAAGAGTAACAAGTTATAAGGTAAGATATGGGTTTTTGTATGGAAAGGCGTACATTTTGATCATTCTACAATCTTTCACAGAGTTTATCACTCCAATAAGGCAGCTGAGCACACATACACTCCCGGAACGCTGTGATAGACATGTGTGTTTGATCACATCCCCATTCAAATTTAACCAATGGTTAGGATAAAGAATGATATAGGGTAGGAACCTTCTAACTTTTACCAAAAGTCGTAAACCAACGAGGCAGCTAAGACATGCATACATGGCTGTGGTTCCTTAAACTGAATGGATCTTTGCAGCCTATAAAGGATGATAGCCAAGATGTATAAATACAACTGACTATGTAGAAACAATGACTTGAATACAATATGTTAATGCGGAATCTTAACACAAGTACTAAGAAGAATAATGATTAACTGAATAACAACTTTGTTAAAATGTTCTTGAGAGTTACAGATTGCTAACTATGATATGATCTGTGATTTGTAATCGTCTATTTCATATATCTTCTAACTATGTCAATAGTTATCCTTTTATAGACCAAGGATAACCCTAAAAGTCTTACATGACTTTCTGACAAATATCTCACAAATATCTTTTAAATATCTTCTCATCGGTACTAACTATTTTACTACTAACGGTACTAACTAACCAGCAGTACTAACACTTTGTACTGTCGGTACTAAGTATAACTGTCGGTACTAACTATTGTACTGTCGGTACTAAGTTAAGAAAACATTAATCCTAACAATCCTCCCTTAAACATGAATGTTAAACTATTTTAACTTCATGTTTCTTCAATCCTTTAAGCTTCACAGAGGATGTATCCAAACATTCTTCATGATTTCTTAACCTTGTACTCTCTATCCTTCTTCAGCACACCTTGCCTTTTTCATTTATGTCAGCAACATCTTTTCAGCTACTCAGCAACATCCTTATCCTGCAAACCAACTAAGTTGGCTTTATAGTTTTTGGCAAACTACCAGCCATTAACGGATTTGATGTTCCTTTACCAGTAGCCGTTTGCTCTGGGATAGATAACTCTTTATTCTAAGAATATGGTGAGTTAAATACCATACAGTTTTTGGTAAACTGTCAACCATCAACGGATTTGATTAGTCTTTACCAAATACCGTTTGAGTTTGGACTAGCCAATGCTTCATTGTAATAACATGGTGCATTGATAAACCATATAGTTTTTAGCAAACTATCAGCTATCAACAGATTTGATTAGTCTTTACCAAGAACTGTTTGATCTCGGACTAGCCAACTCTTCACCAAGAAGTAAGGTGAGTTGATTACCTTACAATTTTTGGTAAATTGTAAACCATCAACGGATTTGAGAAGTCTTTACCCCAAGCCGTTTGCTTGTGGACTAGCCAATTCTTTTGCCTGTTAAGCATGGTGAATTAATAACCATTTGTTGTGTGGTGGTTAGCCAACACTCAATCCCTTCTCACTTCCATCAGTTTTTCTTTAGATACTAAGTCAGGCAAGTACCGTTCTTGATAAATCTATCAATTCCAATGCCATTTACTTTCTTCTTCAGACTCAATCTATAAATTTAGTACATTTGGCACCATATTTTTCCTTCTTTAAAGGATGCTTTCTTCTCTGTTAGCATATGTATGACTACTCCATTCATTAGTCATCAAAGTGTGTACTCCTGAGGAACTGTGCAACTTCCAACTGATTATTTCCATTTAGCTGTGAGTTTCCAAAACTACCATCTTTTTCATCTGGATTGAACAAAACCATCAAATCTCCCCAAAGAACTCTTTCAAAACCTTCAGGCATCTGATCTTGGTATTTATTCATTACCAGTTGATAAACAGCATTTAGATCTTCTCTATCAAATATGGACAATACTGATGTTAAAACACTAAAGTGTCTTTTCTGTCCATTACTTCTTGTTACCACATTCAAATTGATCTCTTCAATAGATTTAGCTTCATCAGGTTGTGGTTTTGTTCCAAGACACTCTGTCTTCCAGTCAATGATTGGATATTTTCTGTCAAGAATCATAATCTACTTCTTTTTCTTCATCTTGAGCTATTTTCAAACACAATCTCAGCTCATCATTTTCTTTGTCAGTATCATCCTCTGAAGTGTGTTGAATATATCTCCTTTTTCTTGACTTCATTTTCTTTCTAGTACCCAGTTTTCTTTTTCTGGTACTATCTTCATCCTTATCCTCATCCTTGACTTCTTCTTTGGTGTCTTCCTTGATCACTTCAGATTTAGATAAACCACCTCTTTTCTCATTCATCTTTTTGATAAGCCTTTCATCTTTAGCAGACCCAGTGGAAATGAAATGTTCATTAAGCCTCTTAATCTTTTCATACAAAGCTTGTATGTCTTCAAACTTCCTGCCTTTCAAATTAGCATGTTTGAAGTTTCCCACATGCTTTAAGTAGGTTATCATTTGATTTCTGAGTTGATTTTTGGTTGGAGGTTTATTCCTTATAGCTTGTGATCTTTGTTGAGCAAGGAACTTTCTTTGAGCAGCAATTGTATCATGAAGGAACTTAGCTCTTTCTTCTATTGTAAACTGCTCTCTTTCTTGCTCTTGAAGCTTCTCAGCTAGAATTCTGTCTGCCTCAATTCTTGCTTTTATATCATCAAAGTCTTGAATAAGAGCTTCATTTGTTGCTTGTTCTTCAGCAATCTTGTTTCTCTCCTCTTCAGCTTCCCATTCTTCTTGCACTTTCTGCCACTCCTCATCACCTTAAGTTGGCCTTTGAATTTCTCACAGCTTGAGGAATATCATCATCTTCACTTTCAGTTTCATCCTCCTCTTCAATCTTCTTCTTCCCTTTGTCTTTAGGATCAATTTTTGGAAGAGGCTTTAAAGTGAGTGTTGATCTTGTAGAAGTAGGTCTAGGTCTATTAGTATCTTCAACATCCTTCAGTTCTATACCTTTCTCTTTTTCTTTGGAAGCAGTTTTGGCTTTACTCATATTGATGAGAAGTGTAGCAATTGTTTCATCATCACCAAATATCATAGAAGAGGGTGTTTGAGTGGATGTTTGAGAAGCTTGAGTAGCAATTTCTTCCTTAGTTTGCTCTTTAGTACTTTCTTTTTGCTCAGCGGTACTTTCAACTTTCTCTTCAATACCTTCCCTTTGGTCTTCAGTACCTTCAAAGATCTCTTCAGAAGCATCACCTTGATCATTAGTACTTTCCATTTGTTCATCAGTACTAACTTTGAGATCGTCAGTACTAAGTTTTGGTCTGTCGGTACTAACTTTTTCAAAGTCGGTACTAACTCCTTCCTTAGCAGTACTAACTTCATCTTCAGTACTAAGTCCAACTTCATCAGTTTCTTTGTCTTCATCCATCATTTCTTTTGTCCTCCCTTCACTTTGAGCATTTTCTTTTGCTTTACCATCTCCTTTTGCATTCTTCCTCCCTTGTTTGGATACAGACTCTTTCTGCACCCGCTTTTTCTTTGAGGAGCGTTTCCTTTGTTGTCTTTGCTCCTTTGAGATTCTCTTTTGATATGCTTTAAAATGGTTGATGACAGGTGTAGCTTTCTTTTTGAGCTTTGTGATCTTAGCCTTTAAGAGTTTAATTTCCTTGGCTTGATCTGAAACCTGTTTACACAAAGAGATACAAAGATCATAGACATTTTGGAGAGTCATTGCATCCTCATTCCCTGAAAGGGATGTATCATTGAATGAATGATCTCCAAGATTCTCACCAGTAGGTTCTGGAATTGAATCAGGAATAATAGGAGTGGGGGAAGGGTTTGGTGAAAGGTCAGGTTGTTGCTCAAATGGTACCTCACTAGATTGAGCAGAAGATGAGTCAGGCAGTGACTCATTTGGGGCTTCACTAGTGGGTTCAGGAGAGGGTGATGGTTGTGCTTCAGATAGTCTTTCTGAGGTAGCACCCTCATCCTGTGTTGGTTGGACCAACATATTATCAAACAAAGGTGTAATTTTGCCTGAAAAATGTTTGCCCTTTTTGACCATAAAAGAAAAAACTTTACTAGTTAAACTATTTACAGGAAAGTGATCTAAAGGTACAGTTTTTTTTTTTAAATATTAAACTAACTGTCTAGCAAAAAATATAGAAATCAAACAGGAATACATAACAAACTTCTTCTTACCTCTAATGTCCTAAACTACCATCAAAATAAATTTAGAAAAATTATCTTTGATTAGTTGTTAAACAAATTACAGCAGTGGCAACATTTGTATGAATTTTGATCACAATAAGGTATTTTTGGAGCTTTAAACAATGATTAATTTTTGTGAAATAAAAACCTCCATTGGGGTGAAAACAAAGCTTTATTAAATGTTAACACAGTTAAATCCCTTCATATCCCATAAGTTGAATAGCATCAAAGATAGCTTGATTTGGAAGTGTGTCTATCCCATCAGCATCATCAAAAAGAAGATCAGTACGAATAGATGCTTCAGTGATAGACACTAACTTGCCAGCTACTTTGGCAGTGATGTGCTTTACACTTTGATTTGTTTTTGGACTTAAGCAGTCGTCCAAAACTTTCAACAATGGTTGAAACAACATGGGGGGGGAGGGGGGAGGACACTTACAGTGAGCGCATGAGAAATCTAACTTCGTGAAGAAAATCAATCACTTCATGGAACTCAACATTCCCTTCAGTGTTTTCCAAGTTGGCGATCATGTTGTGCTTAGGACAGGACTCAAGAGCAGCCATATTGCTCCGAAGAGAGAGATCGTCGGTAAGAGAAATTAGGGCTTGTCAATTAAGAATATCAGTTGAAGAGATTGCGAGAGTAATTGGGGCGGGTTTGAAAAGGATTCTTATTAGTTATTTGTGGTGACCTAATTTTTAAAAGAAAACGTCATTTGCACTTTGTACCCTTGGCGGTATTATTCTCCATCGTCTCTTAAGCGGATACAAACTTTGCCTAGCGCTACTAATTTACATGGTCGTACTAACTTATGTCCCAAGCAAAGAATGAACAATGGTAAGTGTCAGAAACATGGATCATACCATTAGTAACTCTTATCAGTGACTCTCTAATCCTTCTTAAATCAAGAATGGATTTATATATCCATACAACATTAAAACAGAGGTAGACTCCATCACCTGAGCCATCTAACCATGACTCACTATTCAGGTGATCTTGTCAAAGTTCCCCTCACCGATCTACTCCTTACAACCATAATTTACCTGAAAAAGTTAAACCAACTTTTTTTTTTTAGATAGGTCCGTACTTAATCTCATGTCTTTAAAATGCTTCACAGAAGGAATTCTTGAGCAATCTTCTTATTCTAGATCATGTACTTTACCACTTGGTTGGTACGGGTTATATTTGTATGCTGATGATGATTGAATCTTGATGGGTAGAAAAGGTTGTATACGATATTTAGAGGTTGTCTTAGAACAAGTCTTGATTTGCCATTGTGTTTACCTCTTTTCATCCACAAATGAAAATCAAATCAAATTTCCTCCCTTTAACGAATGCAGCTTAAGGATTTATCATGCCAATTGAAACAACCAAGAACTGAAATCGGCTTCATCAAATGCCCTTGTTAGCAAATCACTACATTGTCATTGTGTGGATCTTAAGCATTGTATGAGTTCTCTCATCGCATCTCTTATGAAGTGGTCCTAATTGCAATATGCTTTGTCTTCGAATGATATACTGGATTCTTTACAATGCAAATGGTGCTTTCATTATCAATGTAGATCTTTGTGTTCATGAAGTTGAACCCATAGTCTAACATTTGATTTTGAATCCATAAGACTTGCCCACAGCAACTTGCAGCAGCAACATATTCTGCTTCTGTTGTAGAAGGTTTAGCTACAATGGTTTGCTTTTTGGCACTTGCCATGTAAGTGAGTCCCTAGCCAAATTTGACAACCTCCTGTGTGGATTTCTGTCAAGATTTGCTCCAGCATAATCACTATCTGAGTAAGATTCCAAGTCGAATGTAGATTCTCTAGGATACCAAAGGCCTAATTTGGGTTTGCCCTTTAGGTACCTAAAAATTCTTTTGACAGCAGTCAAATGAGAGGTCTTTGGAGTGACTTGAAACCTAGAACAAGCACAGACTGCAAACATAATGTCAGGCCTAGAAGCAGTCACATACATCAAGGAGCCAATCATTGATCTATAGAGATGGACATCTACATCACTGGCTTCTTCATCTTTGACTAAGGGCTTCTGAGTCTCTATTGGTGTACTGGCAGTCTTAACACTTGCAAAGTCAAACTTCTTCAGTATTTCATCAACATACTTATCCTGGCTTATGAATATACCATTTGGTTTCTGTTTGACTTGTAGACCAAGAAAGAAAGTAAGCTCTCCCATTGAACTCATCTGAAATCTACTCTTCATCAAAGCCTCAAATTCATCACACCAAGACTTCTTTGTTGACCCAAAGATGATATCATCCACATAGACTTGAACTAAAATGATATCATTTTTGTTCTTCTTTAAGAAGAGAGTTTTGTCAATTGTCCCTCTTCTATATCCATTCTTTAACAAGAAAGTGGATAAGGTAGCATACCATGCTCTTGGAGCTTGATGGAGTCCATACAA
This sequence comes from Tanacetum coccineum, assembly GCA_026074375.1. Classification (NCBI taxonomy): domain Eukaryota; kingdom Viridiplantae; phylum Streptophyta; class Magnoliopsida; order Asterales; family Asteraceae; genus Tanacetum; species Tanacetum coccineum. Next base: position 149,190 of record BQNB010000511.1, on the reverse strand, counting down.
AGCTTTAACCACTTTGTAGACTTTCTGAGGTGACTTAGGATCTAGGAAGCCTGGTGGTTGAGACACATACACTTCTTCATCAATCTTGCCATAGAGAAAGGCACTCTTCACATCCATTTGATAGACTATAAACCCCATATATGAGGCAAAAGCTAAAAAGATCCTTATGGCTTCAAGTCTAGCCACTGGAGCAAAAACTTCATCATAATCTATTCCTTCCTCTTGCCTGTGTCCCTGAGCAACTAATCTAGCTTTGTTCCTTACAACCACTCCTCTTTCATCCTTCTTATTTCTATAGACCCACTTTGTACCGATAGCCTTCTTTCCATAAGGCAAATCTACTAGGATCCAAACCTTTTGAATCTCAAACTGCAACAATTCTTCTTGCATAGCATCAACCCAGCTTTCATCTTCAAGAGCTTCTGAAATCTTCTTGGGTTCATGTTGAGATAGAAAACATGCAAACAAACAAGATGAAATATCCTTATGATTGGTTCTCCTTTGCTTTTGAACATAACTAACAAAAGCATGAGTTTCAGAACTTTTATTTAGTTTGCTTCTTGTTTGTACTGCTGATGTTGGATCTCCTAGTATGAGTTCTGAAGGATGAGAGGGATTAATTCTTGATGTGGGAATAGGACTAACATTCACAACTGTTTCCAAATTTGTGAAGTCAGCCACTGCACCCTCATCATCATAAGATGAATGTGTAAAGATGCCATCAGTAGCATCTTGATGAATATCCTCAAGTGGAGGAAATTCAGAGTCATCTTCTTGAGAATTGGTTGTTTCAGTACTAACAAGGTTAGTACCGCCAGTATTAACAAGGTTAGTACCGCTAGCTTTAGTTGTTTGGCTAACAGTACTAAAAATGTTAGTACTGCTTGACTTAGCAGCTCCTCCTTGAGTAACCAAGATCTCAGTTTCTTGATCAAGATTCTTTCTGAGAGCTTCAGCTTCCTCATTAGCTTCCTTTTCTTGGATTTGAAGTCTTGCAAGATCATCCAAAAAGATTTGTTCTTCTTCTCTTGGACTTCCTCTCTTACCATCTGATTTGGAAGAAGATTTGTTTGTTGAAGAATAGGAATGCCATATTGGTAGTTCAAAGCAGTCTTGATCAGTTTCATCTTCTATTTGAGAATTCCCTGAATCAATTTTGTCTTTTGTACCTGAATCTTGTTTAGATTCTTGTTGACCTACATGAAGGTTAGCTTGATTCTCTTCACTATCATTATGATAGTTCATAGAATCAGTCAAATAATCAAGGTCAAAAAGCCAATTTGGTCCAATCCCTGCAACATTGGGTTTGTTCTCTAAAAAGTTTATGTGCAGGTTTTCTTCAACTCTTTTGGTTACAAGATTGTATACTCTAAAAGCCTTGCTTTGTAGAGAATACCCAACCAAAAATCCTTCATCAGATTTTCCAGCAAATTTTGCCCAATGGTCCTATGGTATTCAAGAATGGTCACAAGGCCACCCAAAAGGTCTTATATAAATTATAAATTGGTGTCTTACCATTTAAAAGTTCATAAGGTGTCTTATAGTGAGGTTTGGTCGACTAATACCCTGTTTTAGAACACTAGAGCAAGCAGTACTAACTGCTTAGCCAAAAAGTGTTTGGTAAAATGAATTTCTGCAAGCATGGTTCTTGCTGCCTCAATAAGGGTCCTGTTCTTTCTCTCAGCAACTCCATTTTGTTGTGGAGTTCTGGCATTGCTATATTCCCTCTTGATCCCTTTTAAACCACAGAATTCAATAATATCCCTGTTTTTGAATTCTGTTCCATTATCACATCTAATGGTTTTAACCTTTTGATTCAATTGGTTCTCTATTTGTCTTATAAAGTCCTTAAGGATTGCACTAGTTTCATCCTTAGTTCTTAAGAAAAATGTCCAACTAAATCTGCTAAAATCATCAGTGATAACCAAACAATAGGTCTTATGGTTTATGCTCCTTACAGATGTAGGTCCAAACAAGTCCATATGAAGAAGTTGTAGGGTGTGGCTAATAGAGCTAACTAACTTGTCTTACAAGAAGGCTATTGTGTTGCATTCCTTTCTGACAGCAACACAAGTGTGGTCATTTGAAAAAGCTTTGCAGGTAAACCTCGTACAAGGGTTCCTATCAATCTCTATCTCTCTCCTTCACAAGTCTATTTAGGTTTTGAAATTTTACATGACCCAGCCTCCTATGCCATAAGTTAGATTCATCAGTTGTAGCCAATCCTCCTAAAGGAACAATGTTCTCTAAATTGAAACTGTACATATTGTTTTGTCTGGGAACTTTAAGTAATATTTGATTTTCATCAGGTAACTTAAAGTCAGGAGACAAAATAAGACATTCAGTGTCAGTAAACAGAACCTTGTTCTTTTTGTCACACATTTGTGACACAGAAAAGAGATTGAAATGCTGAAGTTCTTTTACAAAGCTTACATCCTCAAAATCTAACTTACCAGTTTGTATTTTACCTTTCCCAGTAATATATCCTCTACTACCTCCAAAGGCAACAGGGCCACCATTAATGTCTTGATAGTCAGCAAGGTAGGCCTTGTTTCCTGTCATGTGCCTGGAACATCCACTATCAATTATTCCTTTATTCTTTAAAGTTATGTGTGGATAATCCTGCACATTCAAAAGAAAGAGATTAGTCTCTCTTAGGGACCCAAGCCTGTTTGGGCTTGAGTCTGCCTAGTGGATCTTTGAAAGATGAATAATTTCTAAGGCTAGATCCACTATTGTATTTGGAGAGGATATTTTTGTTGTATCCAGGTTTTCTCCATTTACAACTTGCTGAGGACTTGACAGCAATGACCCATTTTTCTTCAACAGTACTAACTTCTTTTACCTTAGTAGTATAAACCTTTTGGTTTGAAAAATTTGTTTTCAGTACTGTTGTTCTCTTGAAAGGTCTTGATGATGGTGAATTAGTTTTGTTAGAAACATTTGCTGGTCTAACACCATTCATCATGGGCTTAACAGTATTAATTTTCAGAGCAGGGCTAGTTTGTACTGTCTGTCTGTTAATACTTTGTCTAGCAGTACTAACTTTGTTAGTACTGCTAGCCTTGGCAGTATTAACTGGATTAGTTCCAGTTCTTGTTTGTACTGCCAAAGGTACAAACTGATTTTGTTTATTTATTCTTTGAGCATTGTCCCATGTTTGTTTCCTTAAAATCTTGTTTGTCTTTTCCCTTGTACCATTACCCTTAGACAGATTTTGTTTATGTAGCTCATTTTGTTTAGCCAATTTGACATGATAGTCACAATCTCTTATTAAATGACTAAAACTACCACAGACAAAACATGCTCTTTCAGTAATCTCATGGTCCAATTGTTTGTTGTTAACCTTAGGTTTTTGACTATGTGTTGAACTATTCTTAACATTTTCACTAGAAGTTTTTACATGCTTGGTAGCAAAACTAGGTGTGTCAAGATCTTCTATTTTCACATACACATGCTCATCATCACTATCTGATTCATATTCTTCAATAATAGGAGCATCAGACCATACCTTAGGTTGCACTTCTATTTTTGATTTATTGACAACTGATTCACACATTAATTCAGAAATTTCTGTACTAATGTTGGAGGCACATATATCAATTCAGTTTGTTGGATTCAGTTCACTTGGTTTAAGTCTTTCCGACCATATTTAATATTGTGTGTCATCTATTTCAATGTCAGTTCCAGAGGGCATGATAATTTCCTGTCATGGTGGGTACCGCTTGCATTCACGGATTTAATAAACTGTTTATACAAAGGTATGATTTTCAAAATCACTGTTCTTTTGTATTAATGAACACTTAGTGAAGTTTCAATTTTCATAACTCCAAAATTCCTACGAATATCTGAAATCACACAACCAAGCCCCAAATCTATCAGAGGCATGACATTTGATCATTTATGATTCTATCAAGAGTTTTTGTTAAATGATTCCATTATCTTACTATAACCTCTAAGTCATCTTTTCTTTTGAGCATAGCCAACAAAGTCTTATGGTATGTTAGAACTCTGTTTTATTCACAAATCTATTTTCATAATTTGATTTTTGTTCATACCAAAGTTGACCTTGTATGATGGTACACTAGCTTGTCTTCAACCTTTTTTAAGACCTTGAGTAAAGCCTTTATCTCTACACTACATTACTAGTTCCTGCTCTCTGACATCATAGATGGCAAGTCTTTTAAGGATTTGCATAAGAATTCTTTACACTCATATTTGAACATGAATATACCTGTATGTCAGGATCCTGAGTTGTTGTAGCCATAAAGCATATCATCGATCATCTTTTGAATGAATTGTCATGTCAATGCTTTCTCCCATCAACTGTCCACTAATGCTTTAGACTCTTCTTTCTTATCCAGATCTTTCCATCTCTATTTCCAGTATTCCATCCATCCTCCTCCTGTTTTCTTCCTTTGATCTACACTCTCTTGCAAAATGCCCTGTTTTGTGGCAGTTGTAGCATTCCACTTTGGTTTTATCAAAACTACAGTTCTTTTGCACAAATTGTAGCTTCTTCCATCTTGTTGTTAGAACTTTTTGATTCTCATTGAGATCATTGCTACTTGCCATTTCAAGTCCATTTCTTCAAGGTCATATTCATCAACTTGGTCTAAGTCCTCATGATCCAATTGAGGACAGCTTGAATGACTTGCAAGCAAGGAATATGATGATGTTGATGTGTGATTTTTTGTTCATGCTTTGTTTTATGACCAAAGTATTGGAACACCATAAGCGGTACTAACATCATTAGTACTGCTGGTGTTTTCAGAAACAAATGCTACATTTGGGAAGTTGGAAGATGATACAGTAGGGCCTTTTACATCATTTTCAAAGACTCTTAAATTGTTGTACAAGTCATCAAAACTGAGACTGTCAATTCCTGGTTTGTTCCTCATGATTAAGGAGACTTGTAACCAAGCAGAAGGTAGAGATCTTAGAAATTTTTGATTTGCATCTTCAGTAGATACACCTGCTCCATGAATCTCTAGTTGACTGAGAAGACTTTGAAATCTCTCATAGCCTTTGTGAATCCCATCTGAGTTGGACACAATGAATCCTTCAAACTGTTGCTTTAAGATGTACTTCTGCATCTTTTTGGATTCATCATTTCCACCGAATCTTGATTTGATGGCATTCCATATTTCTTTTGCATCAGTCATCTTATGAAATTTGGCTAGATGATCTTCTGGTATTGCCATTAGCAAGGTGGTCCTTGCTCTTCTTTCTCTTTCTCTAGCCACTATCTCTTCTGCTGTTTTAGGAGGCAAAATCTTGATTTGTCCTGCAGTATCAGTTGTGACTGACACAGGACCATTTCCATTTTGAATAACCTCCCAGATTGGATAATCTGTATGAGCCAGATAGTGTTCAATTTTCATGGCCCATATGTCATATTCTCCCTTCTTGAGAGTAGGCAGTTTGATGGTTGAGGTCTGTATAGGAGATTGTTGTTGTTGTTGGGGCCTGTTGAGTTTGTTGTGGAGGTGGTGGTGGTGGATTTTTCATCTTGTGTTCCTGACATGTTTAGATTTGTTGGTTTGAGATGTATAACTGGATTTGACTGTTCTTCTTATTCAAAGTTTCTCACAAGGCTCTGATACCAATGTGTGGTTCCCTTAACTGAATGGATCTTTTCCGCCTATAAAGGATGTACCAAGATGTATAAATACAAAATGACTATGTAAGAAACATGACTTGGAATACATATATGTTTAATGCGGAATCTTAACACAAGTACTAAGAAGAATAATGATTAACTGAATAACAACTTTGTTAAAATGTTCTTGAGAGTTACAGATTGCTAACTATGATATGATCTATGATTTGTAATCGTCTATGTTCATAGTATTTTCTAACTATGTCAAACGATATCTTTTATAGACCAAGGATAACCCTAAAAGTCTTACATGACTTTCTGACAAATAATCTCACAAATATCTTTAAGATATCCTTCCCTCATCGGTACTAACATTTTACTACTAACGGTAACTAACAGACCAGCATACTAACTACTTTGTACTGTCGGTACTAAGTATAACTGTCGGTACTAACTATTGTACTGTCGGTACTAAGTTAAGAAAACATTAATCCTAACAATGACCGTAATGACGGAATAGACATGCACGATCGAACAAGTCCTTATTCGCGTAAAACCAGCGGCTAATCATCAGGTGAGAGGGAAGTAAATTGTTGTTAAATAAAAATCAAGAAACAAATAGATTAAGACTTAAGATACAAGTTGCTAGACACTTATTTCCCGACCGTTACCATGATAAAGACACAACTATTTACAACGTCTTGATCATAGATCAAAAACAACAACCTAAGTTGGCGTTCCCGTAACGGTCAACTTTCCAATCTTCCCAAAACTTTACATACTCTACAAGGCAAGTGGCGATATCTTCCACTTTGTACAATACTCTACATCGTTGATTTTTTAGACGTATCAACGAATAATCGATCCTTCATGTAATTCCTTCGGTAATTGCGAAACGATTATCTTCAAACTTTCTTTCTCTTTTTGTATTTTTCTCATTTTTTTGATTTTTTTGCTAACTAAACTTCAAATCTCGGTGTAGTTTCACCATCTTCACGATCATAATAATTTCGGATAATTTCTTCGATAGTTCCTTCGTCTTCGGATTCACCAATAATTGTGATGGTAGTAAAATCACATGAGCTTTGACTACTAATATACATTCCCATTTGCAATGTGAAAATTTCCAACCGCACCAAAGATAGAAAATGACACAAGACTCGGGAAATACAAACTTTACACTTTAAGAAACTAGCAACTGTAAATTAAACTTAATCTAACAGGGTAGGTTAAGGTGTAAGGGTGTAACGAAACAAATAGTTGGTGTAATTCCTAAAGGATTGGCTCTACGGGTTGTTCTAGTGGATCATCACTCTAAAGATGAGAGTGGAAATGGTTTAAACGGGAGGTTAACTAACCGGTGTAGTTAGTTAATAAGCAACATGTAAAGGCGATTTGGGTGTAATCCTAAAATTTACCAATTTAAACAAGTCACTTCATCTAAATCTATAGTACTTATTATTGTGGTCTCAAATAGATATACCAAGCCAAGTTCTAAAGTCTACAACATCACCGACACACTCATATTTTATGGAATTTGGGTAAACATTTAGAAACGGAAAGGTTAAATGATTGTTGGTTTTCACACCATATATATATATAATATATAATAAAATATAAAATATATAAATAAGTCTAAAAATCAACAAGAGCAATAAAACCGAGAAGTAGTATAGAGCTTTCCCGGGTCGTTTATCCCCAACGAGGCTGGAATGGAAAATCGATACAATCGAAGATTTGAGTTTGAAGGAGAGAATTGAATTGAGAGAGTGAAAAAGTCAAATTAAACAATAACAAACAAAAACGTTTAAGAAAAACCTAAAAATTATGAATTTAAGCTAAAAAACGGAAGCACGAATCCCGAACAAAAGGGGGAAAAACCTAAATTCTTTAAAAATAACCCTACGAAGAATTTTTCACTTCTAAACTACTCTACGGGACAAATAACGAAGAATGAAAAAGACTAGACCGAAAACGGAGTTCGTTTGACCCAAAAACGAGTCAAAACAAAATCCCGCACCCGGACCGTTCTTTAAAAAGGGAAAAGTTGTAAAAATGACCCTACGAAAATTTTTATATTTTTCCTACAAACTAGATGACAAAAGAAAATTTTCTAAAAAAAGCAAAATATTTTTTTGATAATTTTTGTATTTTTTATGAATTAAATAAACTTTTAACGAAATTAAATTATAAAAAATATTAAATGATTACGAAAAATTCTGAAATTTTTTCTAAAAATACTAGACACTATGACAATCCTACGAAAAATAAGAAACAAGAAACAGCTTAAGAAATAAGCCCGAAAATAAGCTTACACAGCTTATTAAGCTTATAAGCCAAAACCACTATAAGTTTCAAAGCCCTTGAGTCTTTAACGAAAAAGACCCAAGGGCGCAGTGGTAGAGTGTGTGTGTAAAAGGGGATCGTATCGCTTGGTCCCGGGTTCGAGTCTTGCTCACCCGGGCCAAGTGTCTTTCCCCTTTTTTTTTCGAAAACTCAAAGAAGCAAAGTTGTTAAGCTCGTGGGGCTTAACAACTTTGTCTTCTACAACTTTTGCTGAAAAGCTGTCAATAAGCTTAAAAATAAGCTTAAATGTGGCAGAATGGCTTAAAATGGCTTAAAGCTAGAAAAGTTAAGACTTCTTGGCTTTGTGGTCGTTTTAAGCTAGGACTTGGACTTAAATAAGCAAAAGGTGAGCTAAACTAACCTAGATAAGCTTAAAAAGCTAAGACCTTAAATTAAAATAAGCTGTGAAGAAGCTTATGATGACAGAATGCTTAAAAAGCAAAAGGGGTTAAAAGCTTAAGTCATTTGGGACAAATAAGCTAGCAAAAGAGGAATAAGCAAACTAACTATCTAATTTTAACCTAAAAAGCTATTGAGAGCTAAAATGAGCTAATTTCATAAGCTAAATAAGCCTAAAATGAAAAATAAGCAATCCCTAAGCCTAAGTCATTCAAAAACAGTCAAATGCCAAGTTTGGCCTTAAAAATAAGCCAACAAACAAGCTTCTTAAAAGCTGAAACTTAGAGAGCTTATGAGAGCTTATTAGGTAAAAAGAGCTTGAATTTGCATTAAAACTGAGAATTACAAGTACATAAAAGAAATTAGCTTAAAAAAATACTTAAACTATTTTAAAAACTACACTAAAAAACTACTTTGGCCACAATGGGCTTACAAGGCTTTTATAGCAAAAAAAAAATACAACTAGGTCTTCTCTCCCTCTTCTTCTGTTGTGCTTCTTTGAACACACATAAAAGGGGGTGTGTTTGTTTTGTGAGTGGTTCCAAGCCTCTAATCTTGGCCCTTCAATCTTTCTTGGTTCATCTTGGTCATCGAAATAAGCCTTGGGAGGTGTGGGATTGCCAACTTGGCAATCTCACAGCTGGGAAAGTTAGTGGAGGAGGGGGAAGGTGTTTACCCATGGTGGGGGTGAAGGTTTACAGGGTAAAACGGGTGAAGTTAACTCGTGAGTTGTTTTTGGGGGGAAGACAAGGCGGGAAAAATGGTTATACAAAAAAAAGAGTGACAGGGTATAAGTTTATGGTTTTGGCATGTTTGGTCCTTGAAAGATATATAACTTGTTGCATCCATGGTCCTTGGTGTTAAAACCTTTTGGGGACTTGGCAATTTCAGTCCCCAAAGGTTTCTATACCTTTTGACACGTAGGTACATTGGTGTATATAACTTTGGGGACTTCGGCTGTTTGCCCCCCCACTTGTTACTTTGCTCAATTGGCAGTTTAGCCCTTCTTTTCTTTTCTCCTCTTTTCTCTTATAAATATAAGTTTAGGGGTTTGGCAATTTTAACCCTTAAACTTATATTTCTTGATGTATTGACTTTTTGGCTTCGGAGTTGACTTGGGTTGACTTTGGCTTTGACCAGTTGACTTTTTTGTTGACTTTTTGACTTGATTGACTTTTCGGCTTCGATTTGGCTTTGTCTTTCACAGTCTTTCCCATTCCGAGTCCGGTTTTGTCGTTTTGGCTTTGTTTTTCGTCCTTTTCTTAGTTATCCGTTCCTGCACAATACAATTAGCAAAACAAGCGTATATTTGGCATTTTAAGTCCGTTTTTGGTTATTTTAGCTCGTTTTTAAAGGTAAAAGGTATGTGTAATTAAGCACATACCAGTCCTTTATGCACAATGAGAGGGCAGGCATAGTGTTCATCCCTTGAGGTCACAATCCTATGTTAATACAAATAAGGTAAGAGATTTTTGGGGCTTACCATGGTCAATGTATAGTGATGAAAAGGTGGATACTGTTTGTTGCGTGGAAGCAGAATCAAGAGAAAGAGCAGCCAAGTTATCACGTGAGTTCTTAGGAATTTATAAAAGGCGACCATGGGCTTTATATGTTGGGAAAAAGAGTTATAGTAGGGATGGGTCTTTGTATATCTTATCTAAATTAGATAATTACAGATTTTTATGAAGTTAGGTATAGGTATACACGAAATTTGATCTAGCTTTTATAAGAGTGCACCTTTTAGTTTCTTGTATTAGGTTTTAAGATTTAGGCAATTTTTCTTGTGCATTATTTGAAAACAAGAGAAGAATTACAAGGCTTGATTTTTGTTTACTCAATAGCGGTAAACATGTATTTATGGTGAAAGGATAGCACATATTTGCTTATGGTTAGCTAAGTCATAAGGGAAATGAATACTAGAGTTGTTAGTTTAAACGTAGGCTTATTCACGATATTAAAAAAAACTTCGGTTAAGTTTTACTTCCTAGGATTTAACTAAGTTATTAAAAATTTAAACACACAACAATTCTATAAATGGCAAGAAAATGAAATGATTGAAATCGTAATATGATCTGAAAACACGGGGTGTTATAGTCTTCCCCCGTTAAATGAGCCTTGTCCTCAAGGCTTAAGACGCGACACTTGATGACGGTGTGGTCTTGGTGAAGAGATGCGGATACTTCTGCTTGAATTGATCCTCACGTTCCTAGGTAAACTCAGGACCTCGTTTAGAGTTCCATCTAACCTTAATGATGGGAATGCGACTTCTCCTCATTTGTTTGATTTTACGATCCATAACTTCTACCAGCTCTTCCACAAAGTGGAGTTTGTCATCAACACGTAGTTCTTCCAACAGAATCACAAGTGATTCATCGGACAGACACTTCTTTAGATTTGACACGTGGAATGTGTTATGAACTCGGCTTAATTGTTGTGGTAGCTCAAGTTTATAGGCAACAGTTCCGACTCTCTCGATCACCTTGAAAGGACCGACATACCTAGGGTTTAACTTCCCCCGTTTGCCAAAATGTATAACTCCTTTCCAAGGTGAAACTTTTAACATGACCCTGTCACCAACTTGGAATACCATTGGTTTACGTATAATGTTTGCATAGCTCTTTTGTTGGTCACGAGTGGCTTGGATTCTACTTTTGATTTAGACGATCTTCTCGGTGGTTTCATGAATTATTACAGGACCAGTAAGCTAAGCATCTCCAACTTCTGCCCAACACACGGGTGATCGACACTTTCACCCATACAATGCCTCGAATGGTGCAGCCTTTATGATGGTATGGTAATTGTTGTCTATCCCAATTCTTTCCAAAGTCCAATTCTTTCCAAAGTCTAACACGCAGGCGCGTAACATGTCTTCCAAAGTTTGGATAGTTCTTTCACTTTGACTGTTAGTTTCGGGATGATAGGCCGTGCTCATGTCCAATCGAGTTCCCAATGCCTTATGAAGCGCTTTCCAGAATATAGAACCTCTTTAACCTCTTGAGTAGTAACATTACGTATCATATCCGTGGCAACCTACTCATTAAGTTATGTTTTAAAAAGGTTAGTGGTATTAAATCCACGCGTCTCACAAGCAAGCCCAAGAAACGCCTCATAATGAGACACAAATACGTCCGGAACAACTTCATTAGCAAACACCACCCCTTCCGTATTTGCTTGACAAAAGTTATTCTACTTCTACTAACACGGCTCTTAACCGTTTTGTAAAAGTAGGCTGAATTGGCATTACCCTCTTTAAGCCAATTAATCTTGGCCTTCTGTTTAAGGAACCGTTCCTCCATAATAGCCGCTTGATTAAACTCAACAACACAAGCCGCCTCAGCCTCTCGAAGACTAGCATTAAAAGGATCTGCATCGAGTAATGTTTTTCCCCCCCCCCCCCCCCCCCCCCCCCCCCCCCCCCCCCCCCCCCCCCCCCACTTATATATTTTTCTGAAATCAAATCCAATTCAGTGCGAAGGCGAATAACATTTGCATGTAAATTGCCTTTTTTATATAAAAGCTTTCGGATAGGTTTTTTCAGATTTTTAAGCTTTTTAACCACACTGAACATATGAAATCCGCTAATCTGGTGCTCCCAAACCTCTTTGACAACCTCCATGAACCTCTCATGACGAGCTACTACATTAAAGAACTTGAAGTTTTGGCTTTACCTGCACAAGGTGGAAGACAAAGCACAGGAAGGCGAGTGGTTAAATTCGGTACGGTCTAAAAAATAGCATGCGCTCAACAAACTGATATTAAACTCCATTTTCGCCATAGCTCCTTACGGTTTTTGGTTCCAAGTAATATTGGTGGCCCGTCTGCATAGCACGTCCATAACCTTAAATCTCCTCAAACATACGTCATGAAAACTCACGCCATAGGAGATATATATATTATGCACACATAGCGTTGAATCCTCTAAAATTAATGATGGACCATTAAAGTCACCCAAAAGGCACCGAAGGACGATCTCGAATATACAATTTATGCATACTCAGATTCCTCCAAAGAGAGCGACGTTGGGTGTATCTATTGTGAGCATAGATAAACGAACAAAAAACCTCCTTTCTTTCAGCCTTTAACCAGATACGAGTGTGAATCGCTTGGGCATCCTGAGTAATGACCACAACATCAATGTCATTATGATTCCAACCTACAATGATACGGGTCCCTTAATCCCAATGCTTAAAAACAAGAGAACATATGCGAGTAAGGTTTGAATCCGCTACATGCGACTCCAAAACAACACAATCAGACTTAGATTATTCTCCAAAATAGTGTGCCTTACTTCATTTTGCTTAGGGGAGAAGTTTAAACCCCTTATATTCTAGGTAGCAATATTAATCAATAGGAACCCACGGCTACGGGAGTGCTTGCCCCCTTCTTATGAACATCAGTCTTGCGCCCACCGTCATCAACCAAAATTTCCTCATCCACCTCACTATCACTAACATTAAGAACATCATCCCGCTTGTTCTCCTGATCATGAAGCTGCTCGTCCTCTTTACCCTCCCTATCTAACCATCAAAACGAATTCTTAACAGATAATGGGGTTACTTTACTGTTAGGTTGTGCTCTTAGCTGAATTCTTTGTGTGTCAGCAGCTTTGATGATTCACCAGTTCTCCACAAAATCACACGATAGTATGCGCATTTCGGAGGCAGGCCCTTTGACTAGCCTATACCCATCACACTTGATGTTGTGGTCGGCTTTTGTTCATGTTCTTCTTCTTTTTGACCTCCACAAAACCCTCATCATCCGTATTAGTTTGAATATTCTCCTTAGGCAGCTTAGGGCATTTATCAGTAAAGTGAACAAATATCATGCATTTAGAAACACGTGGAAGTTCTCCATTATACTCAATATCAATGGTAGCCAACATATGTCCTTTGTCCTTACCAATAGGAATTGCAATAGTTAACGACTCCATAATCTCATTATCAGCCGAAACCTCAATAAGAGCCCGTGCATACGTACTCCTACCCCATGAACTCAAATACATATTGCTAGTATAGGAGTCTAGCATAATTGGTTTACCAATTTGAGTAGTGATCAAACTGAGACCAATCTCCGAATACGCAACAATAGGCACATTTGTGGAGTTTTACACCTGGAGCTTTTCTTTATCCTCGCTTTTCTTCAAGTCAGTATTAGGAGACCATACATTCAGAATCAATGGAACCGTTCTAATCAACAAAGGGCCATTTTCCAGTACATTATCCATCCCATCCTTAGTCTCAAACTGAAAAAGGAAGAAATCATCGTGAAGTTGAACACGTTTCAAGCTATATTTAGCCCATGTATTCTTAACATAAATCTCGACCAGCTTAAACGCAAGGCGTTTCCCAATAAAATACCCATACAACGTGTTAGTGAACCTAGCACTAACTTCTTCCACAACATCAAACGGAATAGCAACAGCTGCTCCTTCAACACGCTCATCATTCCTTAGCTCCGTAATTTTAACTACCTTTTTGATCGACTTAGATTGTAGCACAGAAGCAAAAGAATTTGTAGCCCTTAGTTACGCACCTTGCTGTTGTTGGGATACCTCACCAGCCTTAGCTTGCACCGGTTGAGGATGTGTCGATTCAGCAGATGCTCTACCCCAAAAATCGTCATGCGAATGCAACCCTTCAGGACTAGGATTACGAGAACGATTAATAGAAGCATCCCTCAACTCCCTTGATCGTCGCATTCTTTCAAGCAGACTTTCACCCAAACCATCATAATTATTAGACGCAACCATCTTTTCCATCTCTCTTGATAACGAAACCCTAAAATTTATGACCAATAAAAAAACCAGAAGCTCAACCGTCGCTCCAAAGAAACCCTAATTAGGGTTTCAATGAACTCAGCCAAACCCTCAATCGACCATTATAATGATTCAATAATCAGATGTAAAGTAATCACGAACACAAAACAAAACAAAAAAACTCTAAAAGCACAATAAAAAAACGAAGCCCTAATAAATGAAATTGAAACCCTAATCGCCAAAGAGACAGCAGCCAAATAAGGAACGATTAATGTATCATAATCATCGGATTAAACAACATTAACAGAACATTATAAGGCCTAAGAATCAAAGGGAAGAAGGCTTAACCGATTAAACAAGAGAGAAAATAGGGATCGCCGTTTTCACCATGCCTAGAGAGAAATAGGGTTTTTTTTGCTTAGGGCTTACCATGCCAAACTTGATAGAAGCATCCCTCAACTCCCTTGATCGTCGCATTCTTTCAAGCAGACTTTCACCCAAACCATCATAATTATTAGACGCAACCATCTTTTCCATCTCTCTTAATAATGAAACCATTAGTCCGTTAGGCATCCAAGCACCTTGACCCAATTGCTTATCAAACCTTAACACAACATACACATAACACATATATGCTAAAACTCAATATAACTTCACATTATAACCATTTACTTACCTCATTCCGTAGCTTAATTTCATCACCATCATCTTCTAAAATCTTGCCTTCCTAAACCATAATCATCACCAATCATTATTACATAAAACAAAACATAATAAGGGTTTATATAACCCAATTACACAGCCTTTATCATTACTTAACATCATATGATCATTCTTTGATCATATGATGAAACCTTCAATTACCATATTCTCTTAAATCATTAATTAGACGTAAACCCTTATTAACAATACCTACTTACTTGTTTTAAAATAACAATTACAAAAAAAAACCCAATTTAGGTACATGAGCCCTAACCCTTAATTCTTTAATTAACTTAATAATTAAGTGGTTACTCACTTGTGGGGATCATTGCTAGGCTTACTCTTGAGTTGGAACCTAATCTTCCTCATTCTTGATCATCAAACCGCAAGCTTGGTTTTCCCTCTCTTTTCTTCTTATTGGGTCGATATAAACAAGACACACACTGTCACACCCCGTCAGCGGCGGAAACACGGGAATGTAACATAATGATCAATCATAACACAAGATACATAATAGAGAAAACTAAAATGCATTAATGAAAGTGTCATGATGACCATCAACCTCAAAATAAACTTGAGTGATGTCCCAAATCAAGAACACAACACATAGTCTCCAATTATTACAACCAAAAGCCCGCGCAGGGTTCCACACAATCTTATCCTTAATCCTCAAGAAACCAAATCCATACCAAACATCAAATGCAATACTTCTCAAACAAGATTTCTACGGGATTCTCTAAAAGTCTGCTACATACACCACGACCTTAACGATCATTTACTTCACCTGAAAATGATACTCGAAAACGTCAACAATAATGTTGGTGAGCTCGTAGGTTTGACTCGAAACCTAGTTGTTGTGCCAATCATTTAAATAGTGGACAATAGTACTATGACAGTGAATATATGCAACAAACCCATGACTTAGCATCCCCGCTAATCATGTGCGATGACCTAGCATCCCCGCTAGTCACCAAAACCTGCATATACCAATGCTCTTGGAGCCGCAACTCCGATATGTCACTTACGCACCTAAAAGGCCTACCAGCTGGAGCACTATATTAGGGCAGGACCACAACCCTTGCATGCCAAACACAGTACATGCAAGTAAAACCACAACCCTTGCCATGCCAAACACAGTACATGCAAGTAAAATCACAACCCTTGCCATGCCAAACACAGTACATGCAAGTAAAATCACAACCCTTGCCATGCCAAACACAGTACATGCAAGTAAAATCACATTACATATATTCACATAACAGTCATAAGCACATAAATTGTCCCAAAACAAAATCACGTTTCGCACAGTTCAAAACACATTTGAGTATCATTTTCCTCCAACGGAAAAACAATAAAAAAATAGGCTACGAGAACTCACCTCAAGCAAGTCTTTAGCAACCAAATCTCAATCACACAAGCAAATGCAATGACGTTCACACACGACCAAGTCCAGTTAATGTCCCATTTTAATCATTCATTTCCAAAACAGTTTTTCAGATGCATATGCTTGTTGTACGGTTATCTTAAACATTTTAGTGGTGTGATGGTTGACGACTTAACTCCAAAAATACCATATCGTACCCATATCTTAGTACCATATACTTATACTATTTACGTAGAATAGATAAGTAATATAAGTAAATATTTATAATAAATAATTATAAATATATTTTGATAAGTCCATTCGGTACACTTAGTTACCATAAATATATCGTTTATACTATACGAAATGAAATGTTTATGTTCGCTAAACATTTTAAAAAAGGTTCGAGGAAAATTATATTTTTCGTCTTTTAGTCGACTTATTAAAATAATAAAATAATAATATTTTATTATTAAAAATAAAAATCACGTTTTAAGTAAAAATTCTAAGTGTAAACTTTTTACGAAATTTTGGTATGACCCGTACGTTTATATGACGTTTCCCAAGGTTTTTAAACCTTATTTTCAAACAATTTTTAACATTTCGACACTTTTCGACCAAATTCCAAAAATCACCTTTCACGACGTTTACCAAAATGATTTCTCAAAACGACTTTCAATATAACATCACAAGTATATTTTACTTCCCAAAAGTTCATCAAAATTCCCAAAACGACTAGTTAACTCTTATTGGACTTTAAGGCCCAACAATGGTCCATTAAGGTTTTTATGTATCCAATATACTTTCTAAGCCCAAACCAAAGTCCATTAGCGTATATAAGCTTAAATCAATAAGTAATAAAGTAATCCAGACCACAATAAACCCTAAATAAGCCACAGCTCACATAGGGCTTATTGGGTCGTGAGCCCATAAGCTCCAAAGTCTAATTATTAGGCTTAAAAATAAGCTAATAAGCTACGTATCGTATTTGGTTATCAACATAAGCTATAATAATAGTCCACAAAAATATGACATACAAGGTAAATAGTCAAAAACACCTTCCTTGTGTTTCCATTTCCAACCGTGAGCATGTAATCCCAAAATAAGCTCATTCGAGCAAAAAAAATAAGCCTAAATAAGCCACATACAAAATAAGATACATAGCAAATATATTTTTTTCAACCATCACGACTAGGGGTGAGCAACGGTCCAAAACCGGACCGGACCGGCTAGGACCGGACCGGACCGAGACCGAAACCCTCTAAAAAGCCAGACCATAGACCGGACCGAAATGGTACGGTCCGGTCCGGGTCGGTCCGGTCCGGTTCGGTCCGGTTTTCCGGTCCGGTCCGGTCCACCGGTCTATTTGCTCAGCCCTAATCACGACCACAATATCAAAACTAACAAAACCTTATCCTTGTTTCATTTTATTCGAATCCCAAACGCACCCTAAGCAACCATTTTTAAACTTTTTGCTTTCAATTTTAAACGATCGGGTCGTACAACTAACATCTATGCATCACTAACAACCCATAAGGACAAGTAAAAATTAAATTTGAAAGTCTTACAAAAATGGTCTTCAAAATAAATTTTGACGCGAACCGGACAACCCAAACGTTGTTTAAATGTTAACCCGTGCACTAGAATCAACCCAGAAGTATCCAAACTCTCATGTTTTTTTTATCAAAGTTTGAAAAATATAGTGTGTGTGTGTGTGTGTGTGTGTGTATTCTAGGTCAGACGAAAACAAGAGAGGAATGAATGAATACAATGAATGTGTGCTTTTGCTTAAGTTATAAGCATATATGGGTACAAAAAAGGACCACTCTTGCTAAAATAATGCCACCTTGTCTCCCTTGTGGTTTAAACCGCCATCTAGGGTATCCTAGGGGCTCGGGGTTCCTTAATTTTGTGTCGGGTTCACGTAAAACTCAAAAATCATGACCGTACAATATTTCCCGAAGTTACTTAGCATTTTTATTCAACTTAAAAATACTTTTCCAATAACTTAGAGTATTTACTTGACATATTTCCATATTAGACCTCCCAAAACTCATTTGGACATTAACAGACGTGTCGGGACTCGTTTTTTGGCATTTCTTAAAAATTCACGGGTCAACCACCCGGAACATAAATAACATAATAATACCTTCTAAAAAGGATTATTATACACCATATAACCATAATTCACCTCAATCTCGTAAATTCACCACCGTCAACAAGGTACAATATTCTAAATAAACTGGCAAACGTCAAATAGTCAAAGGACTAAATTAGAATATTCAAAACACAAAAAGGGCGAGGGTTACATTCTAACCCCTGAAATTTGACTACTTATCAGCACTAAACAGATGCGGGTACTTAAGTTTCATTTGATCTTCACGTTCCCACGTGAATTTAGGCCTATTCCACCGAACCTTGACGATGGAAATTCTACTCTGCTTAAGCTTCTTGAACTCTCTTTCCAAAATTTCTACAGGCTCCTCCACGAAATTCAACTTAGCATCTACTTGGATCTCATCCAAAGGCACTTGCGGTGTTGGATCAGCCAAACACTTCTTAAGGTTCGACACGTGAAACGTGTCATGAACACCATTCAACTCCTCAGGTCAATTGCTAGCTTGATCGCAAAGGAAAAAATAAAATAAACACAGTCACATCCTTTCCTTATTTTCAACACTAAGGTCAAGTGAGTCCACAAGTTTTAAAAAATCCTTAAGGTATTTATTTGGATCTTCGGACCTGAGTCCATGGAATGCACATCCGTTTTGCACCAATCGAATGGTGTCGGATCACAGAGGCGCCACATTTTCTCCTTCGCGGAGCTCAGTGGTGTTTAGTGGTCTCTTGCACTAACTCAGGTCCTATCAACTGTCCTTCTCCAACCTCAGCCCACATAATCGAGGAATGACATTTTCTATCATACAAAGCCTCAAACGGTGCACATCTCACACTAGAATGATACTAGGTTATATCGAAAACTCAACATAATGGAAATTGAACATCCAAACCCTCAAAGTCTAGACCACGCTCTAAGCATGTTCCTCCAAATGTCAGAAATTGTACGCTCACATCTGACTATCGTCCTGAAGGGTGGTATGCAGTACTCATGTCTAAAATACGTGGTTCCTAATGACTCTTGCATTAACAGCCAAAACCTCGCCGTAAACAACTATCATGATAGATATGTCGACGATCGGGCACACTAGCCTACAACATCTCATTCAAGTATAGCCTAGCTAACCTATCCATCTTATAATCCACACGCATAGGTAGAAAATAAGCAGACTTATACAATCGGTCCACAATGACCCAGATTATGTCATGCCCACTACTAGTCCTAGGCAACTTAGTAACAAAATCCATTGCTATCCCTTCCCATTTCCATTCGGGGATCTCAGGTTGCTGCAGCAAGCCAACGCTCTGATTTCTAACCTTCAACAAGTCCAAACAACTACTCGCAACTCATCTAGTCCTTTTTTTAGCGAACCCCACCATACCTATCTCTAAGTCATAATACATCTTATCAACACCTGGGTGACAATACTTCGACTTATGCTTCGTCGATATCAGGGTTCTTACACCACCCTCAAAGGGACCCATAATCGAATCCGGTATACAACCCCATCATTCTTAGTTTCATCATCTCATCTAAAACCTTTCTGTAATTCGCAGACTAATCTGATAACCTCTTCTGAGCCCCTAAGATCTTATCCTTGATACGCGAATGAAGGTACATATTTAGAGCTCTAACACTCGTAAGGTTGAATTCACTCTCCCTTTCCTACTATTGCATCAGCCACTACTTTCGCATTACCAGATGTAGAGAATTCACAGTCATAATCACTAAACAACTCTATCTAGCAACGTTGTCGCATATTTAACTCTTTCTGGCTAAAGATATGTTGGAGACTCTTATGATCTGTATATATGACACTCTTTGTCCCATACAAATAATGTCTCCAAATCTTAAGTGCAAACATAACTGCACCCAACTCCAAATCATTTGGGTGGTATAATTCTTCTCATGAATTTTCAACTGCCTAGACGCATAGGCTATCACCTTACCTCTTTGATTATATCACAAAACATAGTCCTAAACCCGGACCAACACAATACACTACAAATTTTCCGATATATCTGGGAGAGCTAGAACAGAAGCATTACACAACTTTTCCTTCAAAGTTTTAAAATGCATTCTCCATACTCTCACCCCAAGTCGTAGGTCTACTTTTTTTGAGTAAACAGGTAAGCGGCTTAGCTATCTTAGAAAGTCCATGATGAAAGCCGTTGATAATAACCATGCCAATCTTAAGAAAGATAAACCTCAAGACGGATTCTAGGGGCTTATCAGTTCTTAACCAGCTTCACTTACTAGTAGCTACAGAATAAGACCATCTCCATATAATCACATTTCCTAGAAACCTGTACTTCTCGCAACCAAGAATTTCACGCTAGAACATAGCATATAGTTCTCAGTTCTTGATCAAATTTTAAAAACTAATCCTAGGATGCATTTCATGCTCTTCCCGGTCTTAGAATAAACCAAAATATCAACAATAAACACAATCAAAAACTTGTCTAGATACGCCTAACACACTTCGAACATTAGATCATAAATACGCTGGTGCTAGGCTGACCAAAGGGCTTACTGTAACTTTAAAATATCCATAACATTCCTAAACGTAGTCTTTGGAATGTCCATCCTCGTTTCACAATATCTCAGCTGATGTATTCCGACCTACGGTCTATCTTAGAGAAGTATTGAGTGCGCCTTGAATTGGTCAAAAAATCAGCTATCCTAGGGATGGATGACGGTTTCTATAGGTTAACTTATTCCCAACGCACACTATAAATCAATAACATTCTAAAAGATCCAACTTTTTTCTTAACAACAATAACGGAGCTCCCCAGGCGATAGCTTGGTCGAAATGAAACCTTTGTCCTAATGAAGTTCTCTGAGTGACCCGACAAATCCTCCAATTCCAGAAGGTGTCAAACGATAGGGAGATCACTTTGCAACCAGCATTGCTGCAGGATTAACTCATCCGAAATTCGATTTCCCGAACACTCGGCAATCCAGATAGGTCATCCGGAAATACCTCGAGAAAATCTCTCATTACCACTATCTCTT
The DNA here is from genome assembly GCA_026074375.1 of Tanacetum coccineum. NCBI lineage: Eukaryota > Viridiplantae > Streptophyta > Magnoliopsida > Asterales > Asteraceae > Tanacetum > Tanacetum coccineum. The sequence goes on along the minus strand of BQNB010000511.1, from coordinate 127,889 downwards.
CTTGTTTCTTCTCTTTAGTCTTAGCACTCATTAACTGTCTCACCTTCTCTTCCGGTTTCTCTCCTAATACTCTAAGCACCTTTCCATCTAGTATGATATCCTCACTACTTATGTATGACAAATTTTTCTCAGCCTCTGATCAACAACCAATCCATTCTACGATTATATCAAACCTCGCTTCCAGAAGGTATCAAGTTAATGGACAAACACATGACCTTCTATTTCTAATTTGCACCCCCTAATAACCTTATCAATCTCGACTAGCTGTCCGCTAGCTATCTTAATCTCACAACTGAAACCTAAATCACTGGGCTCTATGCCTAATAGAGGTATAAAGGTAGTGGAAACGAAGCTATAGTCGGCGCCAGAGTCAAATAAGGTAGTGTCATAATGATCATTTAGAGTAAACGTACCTGTTATGATGTTTGGGTCCTGGCAAGCCTCCTCTGCTCCCAACATGAATGCCCTACCTCTTGCCTGATTCCCTTGGTTCCCACGACCCTGACCCCATTAATAGCCACGACTTGGTTCTGATGGTTTACCCTGCCACTGAGCCTGATTCAACCTAGACAAGCTGACTTGATAAGATCGGTAACTATACCACATATACTCGTAACAGCCATAACTCGGGTTTCTGCATTGATGGGGTTCACATTCCTAGGCGCCACTCTACAATCCTTAGCAAAATGACCTGGGCGGTTACAGTTAAATCATGTGCGACAAGGCACCCCAGGTGGATGGTAAGTGCTACAGATGGTACACTTGGGTACCGTACCCGTGTTTTCTCTCCCTATAGGGTTGGTGGTTGTGGCAAAAGCATTTCCAGTCCTAGTCCTTTTGTTGTCATCTCTCACATTCCTGTCCTTGCTAAGTTCCCCTCCATTTTCTCTCTTCTCATGGTTTTTTTGATTGATCCATTCCTAAGGGCTTCATCAGTCAATGTGCCAGCTATCTGCACGGCCTTTTAGATGGTCTTTGGCTCCGTTGCTACCACCATTCCTCGAATTTATAGAGTAATGCCATACACATACCTCTCAATCCTCTTACCTTCTAGGGTTACTAAGTGAGGAACTAACCTAGCCACTCATCAACTATCAAGTATACGCAGCATGGCCAGCCTTCGACCATAGGCGTGATTCACAAACTCAGTTTTTCCAACTTTTGCATCTCATTACTCGGGCAAATTCCTCTCTAGTCAAGTCTTAAAGTCTTCCAAGACTACTTACATGGCTTCTCGACCTCAAATGTGTAGTTTTGAGAGTTCCACCACGGAAACCTTACAACAAAGAACCACATGGTAACTTTTACCTCTGACTATCCCTACACCCACGCATATCCTGAACTGACTCCATCTTCTTTATCCAACGGGTATAAACTATAGCTCCTCCTTTACCATCATACTCCTTAGGGTTACAAGCTAAAAACTCCTTATAGGTACAACCTCTACTAACATCACCCCGAATGTTGTCATTGACGGCATCAAACCGTTTTGATTCCTACATTTCCTTCACCGCATAACTGGCGCCTACTTAGCTAGTAATATAAGGGAGAAAAATCTGCAACTGCGTTAATAATTGTGAGAAGTTAGGGACTCAATCCGTTAACACCATCATTTACCTCACTCAACCGCTACCACTCTACTACTTGGCCACCTTGACCAGCAATCTTACCATTACACCCTGACACGCAGAACACCTTTAGTCGGTTCCTGCCAACACTACCATAACTCGTCCACGATAAAGACTCCGTTCCATTCCTCGTGATTCAGTAGAAAAGACCGGTGCCTGCTATTTACGGCCGACTTGCGTGGCGCTATGTTTACAGCGTTGTGAGAACAATGGCAACGGCCAGGTAGTGATGGTCCATCACATAGATGCGGAACTTAATATACTAACATTATCCTCTACGGTCCTAAGGTTCAACGACCGATTGTGTGGATGATAATACTAAAATATGCCGTGAGTCGTGATACGTTTATAATTAACTTGCCACCACATTTATACCTTGTCATCTTCCCAGTGTTACTTAGTATTAGCACTCACACATTTCAAATGGAATGACTTAACTAATGCGACCCGATAATCACATAAGCACTGTATAAGCTAGAACACCGGCACATAGATCCTATAAGCAACTATATAAGGGTTTCTAGTTAATAGTCTAGGCTAAACCACCAGTTCTCTATAACCTTGACTCTGATTACCATCTGTCACAAAACCCGTCAACGACGGAAACACGAGAATGCAATAATAATGATCAAATCATAACACAAGTATACATAAGTAGTCAGGAAAAACAAAAAATGCATTTAATGAAGTGTCATGATGACCATGGAACCTCAAATCAACCTTGAGTGATTCTCAGAATCAGAACACAGTACATATCACCATTATTACAACCATAAACCCACGCGTGTGTACACCAATCTTATCCTAATCTCAAGAAAAGACATCCATAACAAACATCAAATGCAAGACCTTCTCAAAACAAGAATCTACGGATCTCTAAAAGTCTGTTTCTCATGCACCACAACCTTATTGATCATTTACTTCACCAGAAAATGATACTCCCGATAAAACTCAAACAAAATGTTGTGAGCAAGTAGGTTTGACATTTAAACCCAGTTGTTTGTGCCAATTATTTAAACAGGAACAATATACTTATATGACATTAAAATATGCACCAAACCCATAAGACATAGCATCCTCGACTAATCATTTGCGATGACCAGCATCCACGCCTAGTACACCAAAACCAGCATAAACCAATGCTCTTAGGTAGCCGCAACTACCATAGATATCTCACTTACGCTCCTAAATGCCTACCAGATGAGGAGCACTATATTAGGGCAGGACCACAACCCTTGCATGTCAAACACAGTACATGCAAGTAAAACCACAACCCTTGCCATGTCAAACACAGTACATGCAAGTAAAATCACAACCCTTGCCATGACCAACACAATACATTTAAGTAAAATCACATTACAATATATTCAACATAGCATTCAAAAGCACAGTAGAATTGTCTTAAAAACAAACATTTTCGCACAGGTTCAGTAAACAGTTCAAAACACATTGATATCATTTCCCCCAAAGGAAAAACAGTAAAAAAATATGGCTACGAGAACTCACCTCAAGCAAGTCTTTAGCAACCAAAATCTGAAATCACACAACAGCAAATGCAATAACGTCGAACACGACTAGTCCAGTTAATGTCCCATTTAATCAATTTATCTCCAAAGCATTATTTCACGTACTGAGCGCGTGGGGGGTTTCAGATGCATGTGTGTACTGTTAACTTAAACATTTTAGATGGGGTGATGCTTGACGACTTAAACTACAAACAGATACCATATCAGACCCATATCTTAGTACAATATACTTTTACTATTTACGTAAAAAGCAATATAAGTAAATATTTACAATAAATAATTATAAATATATTTCGATAAGTCCATTCGGTACACTTAGTTATCATAAATATTTCGTTTATACTATACAAAAATAAACTTGTAAATGTCCGATAAACATTTTTAAGAGTTTCGAGAAAATTATATTTTCGTCTGTTTAATCACCTTATTAAAATAATAAAAGAACGTAATAATAATATTATTAAAAACAAAAATCACGTTTTGATAAAAAATTGTAAGGTGTAAACTTTTTATAAAAGTTAGGCATGACCCGTACGTATTTATATGACTTACCCATGTTTTTAACCTTATTTTCAAACAATTTCAAACATTTCGACACTTTCCGACCAAATTCCAAAAATCACCTTTCACGACGTTTACCAAAATGTTTTCTTAAAACGACTTTCAATATAACATCACAAGTGTATTTCACTTCCCAAAAGTTTGTCAAAATTCTCAAAATGACTAGTTAACTCTTATTGGACTTTAAGGCACAACAAGGGTCTATTAAGGTTTTTATGTATCTAATATACGTTCTAAGCCCAAACCAAAGTCCATTAGCGTATATAAGCTTAAATCAATAAGTAATAAAGTAATCCGGACACTATAAACCCTAAATAAGCCATGGCTCACATAGGGCTTATTGGGCTGTGAGCCCATAAGCTCCAAAGTCTAATTATTATGCTTAAAAATAAGCTAATAAGCTACGTATCGTATTTGGTTATCACCATAAGCTATAATAATTGACCCAAAAATTCGACATCAAGTAAATAGTCAAAGAACACCTTGCCTTGTGTTTTCCATTTCCAACCATGAGCAATAGCCTAAATAAGCTCATTTCGAGCAAAAAAAAATAAGCCCAAATAAGCCCCCACCACATACAAAAAGCACTTAGAAAATAGATGTTTTTTCAACATACACGACCACAATATCAAAAATAAAAAAACCTTATCCTTGTTTCATTTTATTCAAACCCTAAACGCACCTTAAGCAACCATTTTTAACCTTTTCGCTTTCGATTATAAACGATTGGGCCGTACAACTAACATCTATGCATCACTAATAACCCAAAAGGACAAGTAAAAATTAAATTTGGAAGACTTACAAAAATGGTCTTCAAAATAAATTTTGATGCGAATCGGACAACCCAAACGTTGTTTAAATGCTAACCCGTGCACTAGAATCAACCCATAACATTTTTGACGTGAGCTGAACCGACATCCCCCAAACGTTGTTTAAATGTTAACCCGAACACTAGAATCAACCCGGAAGTACCCAAACTCTCATGTTTTTGATCAAATTTTGAAAAATATAGTGTGTGTGTGTGTGTTCTAGGTCGGACGAAAACAAGAGAGGAGAAAGAAACAAGTGTGTGAAGTTACATGAATGTGTGCTTTTGCTTAAGTAATAAACATACATCCAAATGTGGTAGCATAAGTATGACCACATCTTGTTAAAATAATGCACTTTGACTCCTTGTGTTTGAAACAAGCGCGGCTAGGGTATCCTAAGGGGCTCGGGCCTTAATTTTGTGTCGGATTCACTACAAACCAAAAATCAATCATGATCGTCCAATATTTTCCCCGAAGTTACTGTAGCATTTTTATTCAACTTAAAAATACTTTTTTTTTTATTTTTTCTAATAACTTAGAGTATTTACTTGCCATAAATACCATATTATTAGACCTCCCAAAGACGCATTTGTAACATTAACGAACGTGCCGGGACTCGTTTTTCTGCATTTCTCAAAAATTCACGGGCCAACCACCCGGAACATAAATAACATAATAATACCCTCTAAAAGGATTATTATACACCATATAACCATAATTCACCTCAATCTCGTAAATTCACCACCGTCAACACGACACAATATTCTAAATAAACAGACAAACGTCAAATATCGAAGGACTAATTTAGAATATTTAAAAAACACAAAAGGATGAGTTACATGCTACCCCACTTAACAGATTTTGCCCAAAATGTTGACTACTTATCAGGCACTAAAACACTAAACCATGTGGGGTTCTTAAGTTTCATCTGATATTTCAACGTTCCACGTGAATTCAGGCCCAACCAAAAAAGGGATCGTTTTTGAATTCACCAAACCTTGACGATGGCAATTCTACTCACGCTAGCTCTTGAACTCTGCTTTCAAATTTCTACAGGCTCCTCCATCGAAATTTACCGTAGCATCTCTACTTGGATCTCATCTAAAGACACTTGCAGTGTTGGATCAGCCAAACACTTCTTAAGGTTCGACACGTGGAACGTGTCATGAACACCATTCAACTCCTCAGGTCAATTGCTAGCTTGATCGCAAAGGAAAAAATTAAAATAAACACAGTCACGTCCTTTCCCTATTTTCAACACTAAGGTCAAATGATTCCACAAGTTTTAAAAAATCCTTAAGGTATTTATGTAGATCTTCGCACCAGAGTCCGTGGAATGTACATCCATTTTTCACCAATCGAATGGTGTCGGATCGCAGAGGCACCACATTGTCTCCTTCGCGAAGCTCAATGGTGTTTCGATAGCCCTCGTGGCTTGGTCGGGAATAATCTCCTAAATTACGGGGTTGATTTTCGTCTCTCATAATGGTTAACGAAAAAGAAATTACAAAACAAAGGAAACGAAGAAAATATAGACTACGAGAAAACTAACCTAAAAAGAAAAACAAAATCTCACTTGATAGGAATCTAGTGAGTAGACCTAAGCTAGATAAAATATGAAACCTAGACTATTCCCTAGCAGCAGCGCCAAAAACTTAATGCGGATTGTTGCAAATGCAAAAGTTTTACAATCCTCATAGGCATAGTACATAACCGTTGTAGTGTAATATAGGCAAGACTCGGGGGGTTATTATCATTCTCTAGAGAAATAGTTTGGGTAGGCTCGAATTGTACGTTACTAAGGTCTAAGTATTGAGGGAAGACTATTTTTGTTTATTTATAAATTTTTGAAAGCAAGTAAAATATCAGATTTTGAATAGTAGGTTAATTAAACTACATCTACTCCTAAATCTATTCTAAATATGCAGAAAAATAAATTCATAGAAAACTTGTATGGTTAAACAAACGTGTTCACCTAACGATGCACTACTCCCTAATTACTCTCTAATTCTATTGACCGTCACCCTCGTTAGTGTAGTGTGTAAGTATTCCTATAATTCAGCAGTGGGTTGGTCAAGTCCGTATTTTACGTGACAACCTAGTCGGGCCTTACCTGTCAGACATGCTCCCTCCCAATAGTAAATTCGTATGCACAAAATACTTAATTCGGAGTCCACCCAAAGGTGATCTAGATATGAAAATCTAATCACATGTATCCTCTAACCTAACCATGTTTTCATAGACGTCTTTGCTATGATATGAAGATTAAATAGCTAGTTTTCTAGAGCCTAACGTGCATACCACTATCAAGAGGCAATATAATAGAGATTATAAACTAGGTTTCATGCAATCATAATCAAACACTAATTATATTTAGCCAATCATGTCAATTAAAAGCGAAGAATAATGAATCAAATAACACATAGCATATTGGATGATTAAAAGGGTAAAAGAGCTTTACTTCAATTGAACATGGAGTAACAATGAGTACAAAAGTGTTAGAAAACCCTAAAA